>APFE031493885.1:104096-135197 GCA_000404065.3 Pinus taeda | reverse complement strand
TTCAACCACTTCTAAACTAAACACTAGAAAATAGGCAGTCAAAACAACTTGCCTCTATAAACTTGGAAACCAATTCATGCATTCAATTTTTACCCTTTACATGAATGAATCTTCTAGAAGTTTTAAACAAGAGTAAAAGTGTCTAAAAAGTGTCACAATTACATCCATTAAGATCACCATTAACCTCAGAAAGTCGAAAAAGGTCAAAACTGGAATTTCTAGGCTGAACTAGTCAAATCTGGCAACATTTCCTGAAAAGGTCGCGCACTTTTTCTCAAAAGGTCTCACACTTTTGCAGCTCTATTTGGAGGCCTTCCCATTATCAGAATTGGGTGAAGAATAGCTCGTTGGAAAGGTCTACGAGTCGACTTTCTATCCCAACTAGAATTTTTCAATTTGGAGGTCATTTGCCCTATCAAAACTTAATTCTCCCAAAACTGGTTTCTGCAACTCAAAAAGGGGCAGAGAGTCAAATTTTGCATGCATTTTGACCTTTTGGAGGCCCAGAACTCAACGAAATTTCTTACTAATGGATGAACGAGTGTAAATTTTCATGCCAAATCCAAAAATGCTGAGTTTTTTCTGAACGGAGCTACGATGAAAAAAGGTCTCGCCGGGGGTGAGACCCTTTGAGAAGCCAAAACCTGTAAATTTCCAGAAAATTCCAAAATTACGCAATATTCTCAGAAATTTTTGGGATTTGTGGTGTAGCTAATGCTAGTGAGTGCCATGATCTTTGAGGGATGCCTCTGCTAAGATACAGAGTGGATTGGTCCTTTTCTTTCACCTAAGAGCCTCGGTCAACCGCCTTTGGAACACTTTCATTTTTGCCTTGTAAAATCCACCTCTGCAAATCGGTCAAAGAGGTGAGCTCCTCTATACCTCAACCTCTGTAGATGATAAATGGTCATCACTTTGCTCATAAGTCTCAGTGTCTGACATGGTTTCTGGAGCAAAGTAGACAAACTGAAAGACAAATGAAACTGCTGTCTCTGCCTGCAAAAATGCTGAACTCTATGTTGTTTCAAGGGGAATACATGAGGGGAATGTTAGGGGAGGGAATTTCTTAATAAGGAATGGGAAAATATGAAAATAACAGGGAATTTCAAGGGAGATTTAGCAAATGATCATGCTTGTAGGGACACATATTTGTAAATGGGAAATCATTTGCAAAGATTATTCCATATGGAAAAACATGCATGGAAATGAACATGGGAACATATGTACATGTTTAATAGGGAAATAGGGAAATCATGCACAAAATATGCTGACATATTTTCCAACATTTTTTTTATTTACACATGCATATGGTAGAGGGGAATTAGGGTTTTCATTTTTGTGTTTTGATGCTTTGGGAGAGGGGTAGAGATTTCATTTTTGTGTTTTGAGGATGGGAAGGGGATTTGTATTTCATTTATAAAACAATCATGGGGAAAAGAAATGTACATATGAGTGTGGGCGAAAGGAAAGGGAAGGAAACCAACTAAAGGGAAAAACAGCTTGAAACACCATAAACCCTAGCACAGTTGCTCATTAATATTGCAGCCATCTAATTCTTTTCATTTGCATGATTTGAGGTTAAAATCATAGCATGAGGGCTTACATCCATCACCAACCACAAAAATGATGTGTAAAGAGCCTACCTTGAACAAATTTGATGACTTGGAGGAAGATTGGGCAATTGTTTTGAAGTTTGCAGCAAGACAGCGCAACGAGTCTCGCAGGCCTCCCAACGGGTCTCGCACCGCCCAACGGGTCACGCCCGTTGTATTTTTGCACTGTGGAGGGGTGTTGGACGGGTCTTGCACCGCCCAACGGGTCGCACAGACCTCTCAACGGGTCTCGCACTGCTCTGTTGCCCGAAATCACTGCGATTCTGCTCCTTTCGCCTATCACTCTCTCAAACCCTCTCTTGCAAGCTTTCAAATGCACAATGAGAGTGAAAGGAGGGCACATATCTTTTATAAACTTCGTTTGAAAAAATTTCATCCATAAACCCACTTTATAAGGTTTCTTTTTGACACTTTTTTAAAAACACTGATTTTGGTTTCCTTTATCCTGAATTTGACTTTTTGAGTGCTTTGACTTGATTCTTTTTTGCAGGTAGATCATCTGAAGGACCTTGGCAAGGGGACCAGGGTTGCAGTTTGTCTGTTTGAAAACTTTAAAATTTCATCACTTATTTACAAAACTGAGAAAATGACCTTGGGCTTTAAAAACAGAGTTTTTAAATCCAAGGTAAAAATTGTCTGTACAAGATAAAAAAAATCGAAGAAGCATGTTAACCAACCTCCCCTCTGGCTTACTGAGTACTCATGGATTTTCAGAGACATGACCTTGCAGAGACAAATGACCAAAACCCTAGACCTAGGAATTTGACAATAAGACACATCAAGACAAGCTTGAAAAACTTTAATAACTGATATGACCTGATCCAGCAAAGCCAAGAGGGGCATAAAGACCAGCTCCTCCATCAGGTTTATGGCATGCCTAACGATGCAAAATTTGACACTGATGAGACACCTACTAATGCAAATGCAAAGAGCTTTTTGATCACTGATGGAGGGCTTTCAAGACCGACACTAACAGCAGGCAGTGGCTAAGGAGGAGGTGACGTAGAGACAGTGGGAGACAGCACAAAGAGAGGCAGTCCAAAGGAGAGACACAACCCTCACGCAGGCTGACCCGTAGAGGGACGCAGAGCCACACAAAGTGACGCGAAGGTGACACAGGAGTGGGAGCAAGGTATCCAAAGTGTCAGAAAGTCTCAAAGGGAAAGTCTCAGGTGTTTTCTTTCAGTTTCTCTGTAAAATCATTCCTTATAAAAGAAATTGTTGCTGAAGATTAAGAAAACCCTCATTTGCTAAACCGGTTTTCCCGCATTGGGTTTTTCCGGAGACAATTGTCCAAAACCACTGTGTTGATGTGATTGGTTTTTGTGCATGTATTTTTCTCTCGGTAATTGTGTGATAACTGCAGTATAATTTATTTTAATATTTGCTTAAGGGATTTCGTAAATAACTTATTGTGAATAATAAGTAGGTGAAATAAATCAGTTGTTGCAGTAAAATTTCAGTTTAGAAATTTTCACAATATATTGTAAAGATTCTTGAAAGATTTGGGATGGAGGACTGCAAGTTCGTGACTACTCCGATGGAACTTAGCTTCAAGAAGTTATGCGGAAGTATTGTTAGGCCCGATTTGGGAAATCATTTTGAGTATCGTAATCTCATGGGGGCCCTGATGTTCTAGGTGAACTCTTGTCTGGACATATGTTTTGCAGTGAATACATTGAGCCAGTTTATGGTCGAGCCTCATCACATACATTGGATTGCTACCAAGAATCTCTTGAGATATCTTCGGGGCACAATCACTTATGGACTAAGAAACACTGTTGGGAATGTGAGGCTCCATGGTTTCTCTTATGCAAACCGGGATGGTGGTGTGGTGGATCGTAAAAGCACATATGGATGTTGCTTCTCTCTAGATTCTGCTTTGATATCATGGATGCGCAGGAAGCAGAAGTCGGTTGCCTTGAGCACCGCTAAGGCAGAATACATTGCTACTAGTTTGGCCTCCTGTGAAGCTATTTGGTTGAGAAAGCTCTTTAGTGCGATGTTTGGACATGTGTTGGATATCACCGTGGTCTTCTGCGACAACTAGAGTGGGATTCATCTTTCGGAGAATCTCGTGTTTCATGACCGCTCAAAGCATATTGATATCAGGTACCACTTTATTCGGGGTATGGTACAACGAGGGGTAATAAGACTCCAACACATTGGGATTGATGATCAGGTCGCCGATATTCTTACGAAGCCCCTGGGGAAGGTCAAATTCTTAATCTTCCATGAACGACTTGGAATCGTGGAAAGACCATCTTATGAGGGTCCCGTATGAGATGGATGTTGAGCTCTGGGAGCTCCAGGGTGCTTGAGGTACTTCTTAGAGCGATGAGCGACCATAGGGTGAGTGGTTCACATTCCCCTATGGTGTGCGATGTACAAGGTGAGTGGTTCTCCTTCCCTCGTGATACCACATGGTGGCATATGCATAGGATGAGTGGTTCACCTTCTCCTGTCGGCACATCCTACCCATGCAGTCCAGGACTCATGGGAAGTACCTCTCATCTGGCTAATGAGTAGGGAAATGAGGATAGAGACCATAGTACTTCCGATGGACGCATCGTGTACTACCATACTCTCTATGCTAGGATGTTGATATTGATCTGGGATCAATGCAAACTAACTTCGGGTCGATTAAGAGTGGTATGACACACTCTCTATTATTGGAGACTGACTTCGAGTCGGTGGAGAATGGTATGATACATTGTCGATCATTTCTTCTTTCTTCATAGTTCAGCAAAGCAGAGACACTGATGGTACATATTGTCTGACAGTTTTGTAGGTGAAGTTCTCCCTAGTTGAGAAAGAGTGTTGAATTTGACAACTAGGGCCAAACTTCACATTGGACAACTCATATGAGGTAACTCATATTTTTCTTGGATTCCTCTCTCCGAGAGGTGTAGGATTGATCTGAAGATCGTCCCATTTTGACATGTACAAATGAAATTATGAATTTATTTTGATTATGGACAAATTGTCAAGGTCAGCGAGCAAACTCATGTAGGCTCAGAAGCCCAATAATCACGTCTATTCATCCTCAATGTTTGCCTATAAATACATGATGCCTCCTCCTCATTTGGACACACTTCACTCACTCATCTTCTCTCTCCTTCATTGATTAGGTACAAAAATCTGAAGCCGCTTTCCACACTTGCGAAGGGAAGGAAGGGTTTTCTGTTCCAAGCATTGACTAGATTTGACTGAAAATTTTAGAGGTTGTTTTGGATTGCGTTCACTGGATTTGACCAAAAATTTCAGAGGTTGTTTTGGACTGTGTTGACCAAGCTTTGACCTATTTTGATGCGATTTTGGGTGGAGGAACTCTATCTTAGGAGGCCGCAAATTTGGGCACAAGAACCGAGGAAATTTGACCTCTTGTTTGACTAGTGTTCACTGCATGAGGGATGGCTGCAAGGTTGAATTTTGTTGACCAACTTTGACTAGACTTTTTAAGACTGTTTTGGGTTGTTTAGACTCGTTGTTGGAGGCTAAAGTTGACTAGTTTTGACGAAGCTGAATTGAGGAAGAAATCTGCCCTATTGACCAACGTTGACTTTCTGGTTAGGGCTTTCTATTTCCGATATTTGACTAATCAGATTTTCAATATATTTGGGCAAGTGAATATTATACATTGTACTCTCTCTCTCTCTCTATGCGCTAAACTTTGAAGAATTATAAAAAGAATTGATCAAGGGTTTCCCCACATTGGGGTTTGTCCCTAGCTGATGTCATATCTTGTGTCCTCTTGTCTTGGCTAGTCTTCTACTGTTATTATTTATGTTCTATATGCATTTACTATCATGTTGATGTCATTCTTAAACTGGATATTGATATTGGGCTAATAAAGAAATTGAAGTAAAATTGCTCTAAGCATAAAACATGCCATTGTTATCCTAAAATTAACAACTCTGCTATATAATTGTGAGTTTATGTTATTGCAAGTTGATTACCTTCAGTGTCATTATTTATTTTGAGCCCTTTCTGTTATTTACATTTTCAAGCTCTTTTAAGTTTTGCTAAGGAATTGGAGTGCTACAAAATAGAATCACCCTGCTCCTTCTTACTTGTGAAATAGAGCCTAGTGGTGGAAGTCATGGGCATGGTTCCCTAGGCATCCACCATGTGAGGTGCCAACAACCAAGTACCGAATTTAGAGCAATGTTGACTTATTTTCTTTATGATTGAATGGGATCAAAGTTTTATTCTTCCTTTTCATTTAGTAAATTAAATTGTATACCAGTTGGCAGTGAGTGTGACTAGAGTAGATTCTTCTTTTGTGTATACAACAACAGGTGCCTTACAAGATCTGACAAGACTTCGGGTTGACAATTAAATGATAGAATAATGTGAATAGGCCTCACTTTAAGGAAATATATATTCACACCATCAGCCTTCAATTATTAGTCTTGTAGGGTGTTTCTATCAATTCAATTAGACATGATGTATCCCTATTGTTGGAGACCAAAAATGGGCATGTTGGTGAGGATGTACATATCCCAAAACATAACTTTAGATCATCTTTCATGTGTCGTCATAGAGTATATCACTTCTGGGGGAGTATTCCTTTGACGAGTATGAGAAAGATAAGTCAAGAAAGCCCAACTTGCACTATATAAGATGATTGATTCACAACTATTACTTGCTATGGGGAGTGTTAGATATAACGTGTGCTTCTTTTGTAGTATCACGAATTGTGATCAAGTTGTCATGTTGTGCAATTTAGTATATGCTTTGTAATGATTTAATAAGTTTTTGTGTTGTTGTAACAAAGGCACATGAGAAAAGCTTGGGAAGTGAGGAATGTCACTAGAAAAGTTCCAATGAAACTTTTATCGTCATGGATCAATTGGCAACTTTCGTATTTAAAGATATCCTCATGGATCATTAGATCATTACATGGAGCCCATTAAGAATAAAAAGACACATCTATGAGCATGGAAATTTTACATTGTATGAGGATTTTCACCATTATAACCAAGAATAAAAAGACACATCTATGAGCATGGAAATTTTACATTGTATGAGGATTTTCACCATTATAACCCCAGTGTCCCATTGTTGTGATGCTAGTTCTCTAATTTATTTATTTTATGGGCTGTTTTACGCAGTGGTTGCTTACTACAAAAATTTTACATGGTATCGAACCCGAATGGTATTTTTCCTTCACCAGTGGTGTCTCTCATGACTTCACATAGCTAGAACAATGTCCTTCTTGATAAGGACTTCCATGGAAAAAGGCATAACCTATATACACAATCCACAAACCTCCCTTGTGGAATAAATTTTGTTCGTGTTGGCGAAACCATGTCAAATTTTATCAGTAAATAACTAATGCCTAACAGCTCATAAACAAATAAACAATGTTCCACCAAGACTCCAGGACGGGGAGACACGGGTGCGAGAGAGATGCACAAAAAGGACGTGTGGAGTACCTTCAAATTCTAGGGAAATTTAGGGGGGACGGGGGGCATCAAAATATATAACTTTTTTTATTTTTAATATATATATAATGAAAGCATAAATACAATAATACATGCATATTTGAATTAAATAATGAAATATGTTGATCCATACTCATCATCCTTACTAATAAATACATGATTCATCTATAGACCACGAGATCCAATAATGGAATACTCTGATCCATATTCATTATTAATTATTCACCATTCTAAAATCTACATTGATTTAAAAATTAAATTCATTGTTTTAGATTCTAAATTGATTTAAAATTTAAATTCATCACTCATCATTCTTGAATCTAATTAGTACTAAGAAAAATAGACTATAATAGATTTTGAAATCTAAACTCTGAAATGGTAAATTGATGTAGCTAAAACTCAAAAACAGTGGAGTGATGAGTCTCAAAGTCACTCTAAAATACACAGAGGGCTTGGTGCTCTTGATTAAATACTAACTCCATACCCTTGTACATGACAAAATGCAATAAAAACATTGCAATCCAACGAATCTTGAATCCCTGAAAAACGGTTCAGTCTGCTAGATTTTGAGTGAGATCTAAAATTCTACTTTCTCCATATGAAATCCAATGAGGCCGAAACCACTCTCAAACATCCTAAATCATTTCATGGTAATGTTAAAAATTTAAGTAAAAGGATGAAAATGAAAGATAAAGGAGAATGTCACTTTTACTTTAAGAATTTAACATTACCATGAATTGCATAGCATTCGTAGGGAAATATGGTCAAATACTAGGTTTTCCCTGTCATAAATCATTGTTAACAAGCAAATTTAAGGGGGGGCGCATAGCCCATTTTGAGGGGGGACGCCCAGACACTAGGGAAACGTCCCCCATGCATCTCCCCGCATCTCCCCAAAAGGGGGACGTGGGGAAACGTTTCCCCGAACATCCCCCCATCCCAAGTGCAGGGGGTATGAGGGGTGTGCGCACCCGACCCTAGGAGACACGTCCCCGTGAAAAGTGAACTAGAACTAGTAACACAACAAGGACACATGAGACACCAGTTACAGCGGCAAAATCCCCCATATGCAATAAATCCTCCACTCTCAAAGATGAACCTTCAGATTTCCACGTACTCCATGTAATGATGCATGAGGACATTTCTAGAAAGAACACTGCCAATATAGGCATATAGGCCTTGTCTAAGGCTTGCTACTCACTGTATTTTGGCCTCTAGGCTAATGAAATTTTAGCTTCGGAGCAAATCTGTTTCTACGCTTGCCATTGTGTTTTAAGAGTAACATGCTTCGTGCAAAACTCAAATTTAATCAGCATGTATAGAAGATTACCAAAACATTCGTTCTTAGCAAGGCTGGCAATTCTTACAAGTTTCTTTCTTAATATGGTTCATCTAATGTTTTGTTGCTGCAATCATAAGAGAACTAGATAGTATTTTATATCTTCAAATTAGACATTGGAAAAACTGAAGAGCATAGATTAATCACATTAAACTAAAACAAAAAAAGAAATGGATCAATAGCATTTGAAGAAAAGTTTCAAGACATCTGAAGAGAACCGTAACTAAACATGACATAAAGTTGCAATGTAAACATATTTTTAATCCATACTTGTATGTGTTTTGAGTCCAATATCAATGAACAAGAAAAATGTGTACATTTAATGGAAGTTACAAAATCAAAATAACATCAAACTTGAAATGCATCAACTCTTATACATGTACATGGCTCCTTAACCGAAACACCAAACCAGGGTATTCAGCAAGGTGCTTACTACCATTAATTTTCTCATTCCTCTCAAATAAGAGTTGAAAATAATGTCGAAACAAAGTTGCAATGTCAACCCAATCCACATCACAAAGGAATAATCTTGTTGAAAAATCAGATCCTCGTTCACAATTAGGAGAACATTATTGAACGATAAAATGCATACGCAATATTTGCCGGTGCTACCTTTACACAAAAAATGTAACCTGCATAATACACCTTTTCAGACCCCAATTCTGAGTCAATAACTCATAGTTACAATGCAGAGCATTACAAACACAATCATAAAAAGGGTTACCATAAGAGGGTTTGATATCAATCTCTCTCAACAGGCCCCTCTCTCAACAAGCCACGGAGCTCCTCCCTGCGCCTCTCCAGCTCCTGGTATTGTAAAATACAATGAGAACATTATGTATTATCAGCTGACTATAACTCAGAATTGCATTGGATCTTGCTCAAAACAGAAAAGGAAAACCTAGGTAACCCATACTCATTTCTGAGATGCTCCCATACAAATTTCCAAAGAATGAAAGCCATCTACCATGATATTGCATATGAGAATTGTATTAATGAAAGCTGTCTGCCGTGATAAGAGAAATAAGATCAAAATACATCTAGGTGGGCATAATAACGTGTAGAATTTCAAGATCTCTAACAAGGTCTCTAATTTCAAGATATGAGAGCTTGACAATTCAAACTTTTTCTAAAGGATCCGTCTAACTTATCCTTCCTGCTACTATTAATTAAGTGAGTTTACACTTAACATAAGGAGCACTCTGCTCTTACCTCCAAATCCTTGGTTGCTTGTTCTCTTGAAACTACTTTGCTTAAACGAGAGCGCTTTAGCCAGCCACAGCAGAGTAATCCCTGTTGCATAAATGATAGAACAAATTCTCAAATGAAGTAAATTAGCAAGGACTGAATCTATCTGATTCAGATGAAAACTTCAGCAGTCAATACAGGATTGCAAAAGGGGAATGGAATGCAGACCGCAATGACATATATGACACCACATGCAAGCAACATGTAGCTTGCAATCTCACGCAAAAGAATGATATATTTTTTACTCGCTGTTCCTTCTGACAGAGCTCTTGTCATGACAGCAACACTGCACATGGAAAATAAATAAAAACAATTACTCTTTGGCAGTATTATATAGCAGAATACCACTACGTCATTAACTATAGGACTGTAAATTTTTTTGGAGTAACGAAAACCCTATATTATTCATATGAAGGGCTCAATATCAGAACACAAATACAGAATATTAAACTATGAGGACAACATACAACAGGAGCCAGAAAATTTTACAGAAAACATATTGTGGAAATACAGAAAATAAAATATGAGCATAGAGTCAACCATGCATTGGTTTGGTGGTGAAGTTGAGAGTGTTAAGCCATCTACCAGGATGTTGGTATTTAGAACCCGTAAATTTTATAAACAAAAAAGAAAATGTACACAACAAACAGAAACTAAATTCACACAAGTAGACACGGAATTTTTACGTGGCTAGACCCTAATAGTGTGTCAAGGAAACCTCCACGGGGCAAGAGATTGGAATTCTTATTACTCAAGGTCAAAAAATGACTCTCCAACAGTACATCAATCCTCTCGGGTAACATCATTTTAATATGAAGACTTTGTTACATAACTTCTATCGATACGCAACTGTCTGAACGGCAAAGCCAGATTTACTGAGATAATTACATTTTTTATAATCTTTAATTGTTGTCATTCTTAACAATCTCCACCTTGAAAACAATTTCCTAATCCCTTGCCCATGCCCATCATCATCTTTTCTGCAAGTCAAGAGAAGCTAAACACCACTGCAGCTCCTCTACCAATACTGGTTTCGTGAACATGTCTGCACAATTCCCGTGTGTGGACTTTCTTGAGAGCTACTTTGCCACCATCGATTCCATGGCTTACAAAATGGTATCTTACATCAATAAGCTTATTCTTGCTGTGATAAGCCGGATTAGTAGCCAAATGAATAGCACTATGACTGTCACAGAATATATTCATTTTCTTCTATGCCCTTCCAAGCTCATCAAGTAAACCTTTCAACCAAATTGCCTCTTTACAAGCATTTGAAGCAACTATATACTCTGCTTCAGTAGTGGACAAATGTTCAACTAGGGCCAAACTCCATGTGAGTAACCTTATTCATGGCTGATAATATTTTTCCTAGATTCCTCTCATCGAGAGGTCTAGGATTGATCTAAAGATCATCCGATTCCAATAAGTATTTATGGAGATATGAATTTATTTTGATTATGGACAAATTGTTAGAGTCGGCCAACGACTTATGTAGCCTCAGATGCCCAACAGAGACATCTATTCATCTTCAACATTTGGATATAAATACAGGATGCCTCCTCCTCATTTGGACACTCACTCTCATCATATCTCTCTCTCTCCTGCACAGGATAAGAGTCTCTTCTCTCTCCTGCACAGAAAGACTCTCTCTCACACGTGTGGAAAAAGGACGCAGATTTCTCGCGCTGAAGCTGCAGGAAGATACTTTGACCAGTGTTGACCAGCGTGGACTCCTCTTTGACTGCGAGTTTGGTGTGGCTGATCCTCCTTGGAAGGCCGCAATTTTTGGCACAAGAATCAAGGTGATCTGACCTCCGGTTTGAAAGATATTGACAGTCCTAGTTTAGAGCTGATCTAGGGTTTGCTGGCTGCTGATATAAATCAGATTTTTGTACTATTACTCTGCTGAATTATTGAAGATAAAAGAAGATTTGATCAAAGGGTTTCCCCATATTGGGGTTTGTCCCTGGCTAGCCGCCACATCTTGTGTCTCTTGTCTTGGCTTGTTTTCTGTTGATCGTTTAAATGTTCTATTTGCACTTTACTTAATGTACATGTGATTGCTAATCTGTGGATAATAATAAGAAAAACAAGTAAACTGCTCTAAGCATAGAACATACCATAATTTAACATGGTATCAAAGCTGAGGTGAAGACAAAGCCCGAGCAAGAGCAAGAGCAATCACCGAAAAGAAGGTTGGCAAGGCTATCTTAAAGAAATCATGGGGTCCTCAACACACTTCCCTGCTGAAGACAAACTCCTTGAGAAATTTGACTATCACGGATGGAAGATGTCTCTCGATCTAACATTAGAAGAGCAGGAAGTGTTAGACCATGTGAGAGGCGGGATTGTTGAGCCTCCATCAAATGCATCTGCTGTTGCTAGGAACAAATGGACCAAGGGAGAAGTCAAAGCAAGGAAGATCATCCGAGACTCTATCGACAAACGCTTGGTGGCCTATGTTTCCGAGCTGAACACCTCCAAGGAGATCTACGATAGACTAGTGAGTTTATTTAAAGTTAATGATGCAAATCAAGTCTTGTTTCTTAGAAATAAGCTGAAGGAAATTAAGAAGGGCAAAGATGAGAGTATGCAAGCATATTTCTTAAGAATAACCGAGATCAAGAATGATCTCCTATCTATTGGGGAAGTAATTCCTAACAGGGAGATGACACTCACTACTCTTGGAGAACTACCATCTGAATGGTATATATTCAGGCTTACTCTTCTCAACAATAACGTAATTCCTAGATTTGAGGAATTAATGGCCAAATGCATTCAAGAAGAAACAATAATGGAAGAGCAAGAAATACCCATACATAAAGGTCATCCCTCTGCCTTTTCTTCTCATACTAAAAGAAGAAACAATTCCAGGGCTAAATTCAAAGGAAAGGCTGGACCAAAGGGTGGAAGAAAAGGACGATGTTTCAATTGCAATAAAACGAGTCACTATGCAACGGAGTGCCCTGATAAAAGGGACTCACACCAGGACGATGATCAAAATCCCTCTCAAACAATCAAAGGAATGGCAAGTCAAATGGCAGAGGTAAAAGAAGTGTCGAACATCAAGGAAGAGGACAACCATTCAAGAAGGCTAGAAATTCCAGGTATGAATCTAACACTGTTAACAATAAGCAAGATGAATATTATCAACCAGCTTCTCTATCTACTACTGCTCCCCCGAAATCGCTGGGAAAATTGGCTTATTGATAGTGGTGCCTCAAGGCACTTCACTGGTTACAAAGAAGTTCTCTATAATCTGGTAGAGAAAGAAACCAACCTGGAAATTGTTCTTGGGGACAGTTCAAAATATCCCGTGAAAGGCGTAGGAAATGTCACTCTTCAACTGAATAAGGGTAATACCATCCACTTACAAGATGTATTATATGTACTTGATCTCAAAAAGAACCTGGTGTCCATTTCGGCAATGGAAGACAAAGGCTACAAGGTGGCTTTCAGCGATGGCAAGGTACATGTATGGAAAAAGAACTTTAAAGATGCTTTTACTCTTGGGTTTCGAGTTGATTCATTATATTAGGTCGGAGGAAGTCCGTTGGGTGTCATGACTTGTGACACATCTCTTCAGTCCAAACTATGGCATTAGAGGTTTGCTCACCTTCATTATAAAGCTCTACTTGATGTATTATATGTACTTGATCTCAAAAAGAACCTGGTGTCCATTTCGGCAATGGAAGACAAAGGCTACAAGGTGGCTTTCAGCGATGGCAAGGTACATGTATGGAAAAAGAACTTTCAAGATGCTTTTACTCTTGGGTTTTGAGTTGATTCATTATATTAGGTCGGAGGAAGTCTGTTGGGTGTCATGACTTGTGACACATCTCTTCAGTCCAAACTATGGCATCAGAGGTTTGCTCACCTTCATTATAAAGCTCTACTTGATGTAAGAAAAATGGTAACTAGGATGCCCGAGTTCAGATTAGAGCAAGAAGGTGTATGTCCAGGATTTTCCGAAGGGAAGCTCAAAAGGGGACCATTCCCCTTAAGCCAAAGCAAGACCTCCGATATATTGCAGTTGGTTCACTCAGACATATCTAGTATGATGCCTGTGAACTCCTTGGGAGGATATTTATATTACCTCACTTTTACAAATGATTATTCTCGCAAGACTTGGATATATTTCTTGAAAAAGAAGGATGAAGTGTTCCCCTGGTTTCGACACTTCAAAGCCTTGATCGAGAATCAAACCGAAAAGAAGAAAAGATCCTAAGGACTGATAATGGGACTGAATATGAATCCAATGAGTTTCATGAATTTTGCAAAAAGGTTGCAATAAGAGGGAGACCACTACACCATATACTCCTGAGCAGAATGGTGTGGCGGAAAGAAAGAACTGTAAGATTGTGGAAGTTGTCCGTGCTATGCTCCATGATCAAAGATTTCCGAAGTTTCTATTGGCCGAAGCTGCAAACACCGCCGTATATGTACAAAATCGATGCCCTCATCAAGCATTGGGTTCCAAAACTCCTGAAGAAATGTCCACCACTAAGAAACCTGACGTATCTCATTTTAGAATTTTTGGAAGCCCTGTATATTTTCATGTGCCGAAAAAGAAAAGGAATAAATTGGGTGCATATGGAAAGAAAGGAATCTTTGTGGGTTATAGTGAAAATAGTAAGGGCTATAGAATCTATGTAGTTGATCAAAGGGAAGTCAAGATTAGTCATGATGTCACCTTTGACGAGATATGGCCCTTAGCAAGGTGGATAATCTTCCTACTTTGAGGAGCTCTCAAGAAGCTGACACCAAGGAACCAAAAGAAAAAGAAGATGAGACAATGCCCGATGTGGAAGAACCCCTAGATCCTATTGATCCTCCTCCATCTGAGCCTTCCTCTTCAAGGAAGAGGCCTTCATGGCTTAGGGGGACACTTGATGATGCTGAAGGACACAGAGCACCCCAAGGAACCTTTCGTGAAAGTAAGAAACCGAATAGGTATCAGGGATACCTGACCATCATGAGCACGATCATCCAAAATGAGCCTTCATCATTCACAGATGCCGTCAAGCATCAAGTATGGAAGGATGCTATGACCAAAGAATATGAGTCTATCATGAAGAACAATGTCTGGGATGTAGTCCCCAGACCCTAGGACAAGGCAGTTGTCACTTCAAAATGGCTTTACAAGATAAAGCATGCAGTTGATGGAAGTGCGGAAAAGTATAAGGCTCGTTTTGTCGCTTGTGGCTTCTCCTAGAAGGAAGGTATAGACTGTGACTAGATATTTGCACCTATTGCCCAATATACCACCATCCGCTCGATCATAGCCCTTTTTGCTTCGCAAGAATGGAATCTACATCAAATGGAAGTCAAGACTGCGTTCTTACATGGTTTGATCAAAGAAGAGGTCTATGTGGAGCAACCCGAAGGATTTGAGATTCATGATCGAGAATCTCATGTGTGCAGGTTGAAGAAGGCCCTCTATGGGCTAAAGCAAGCACCCTGAGCATGGTATGAGAGGATCGATAGGCTACTTGATGAAGCTGAGATTCACTAGGAGTGAAGCCGACCCTAACCTTTACTTTAAGGTTATAGATGACAAGCCTCTCATACTGGTGCTATATGTTGACGACCTCTTTCTAACAAGTGCAGACCCTCTCATTCACGAATGTAAGAGGGAGCTGGCTTCTAAGTTCGAGATGAAAGACCTAGGACTTATGCACTATTTCCTAGGATGGAAGTCTGGCAAAAACCAGGGGAGATTTTCCTATCTCAAGGACAATATGTGGTGAAAATATTGGAGAGATTCGGCATGGTGGACTGCAAGCTCGTAACCACCCCGATGGAGCTTGACTTCAAGAAGTTAAACGGCAGTGCTGCTGCACCTGTTTTACAAAATACCACCGAGTATCGTCAACTCGTCAGAGCATTGATGTTCCTAGTGAACTCCCGTCCAGATATATGCTTTGCAGTCAACACGTTGAGTCAACACGTTGAGTCAACACATGCTTGAACCTCACCACATACATTGGATTGGTGCCACGAATCCGTTGAGATATCTTCGTGGCACAATTACTTATGGGTTAAGATACATTGTCGGAAATGTGAGACTACTTGGATATACTAATGCTGATTGGGCAGGCAATGTGGTGGCCCGTAAGAGCACTTCCGAGTGTTGTTTCTCCTTGGGATCTGCTTCAATATCCTGGATGAGCAGGAAGCATAAGTCGGTGGCTTTGAGCACCGCTGAGGCAGAGTACATTGTTGCTAGCATAGCCTCCTGTGAAAAAGTCTGGTTACGAGAGCTCTTCAGTGTGCTGTTTGGATTTACATTGGATACCACCATGATCCTATGTGACAACCAGAGCGGGATTTGTTTATCAAAAAATCTCGTATTCCATGATCGCTCCAAGCATATCGATATCAAGTACCACTATATTCGTGATATGGTGCAGCGGGGAGCTATAAGGCTCCAACATATCGGTACAGATGAACAAGTCGCCAACATTCTGACAAAGCCCCTAGGAAAGGTCAAATCCCTGACTTTCCGAGAACGACTTGGAGTCGTTCAGAGACCCTCTTTTGAAGGTCAAGTATGATGTACCGAGCTCTGGGGAGCTCCAGGGGGGCGCGGGGTACTTCTTAGAGTGACACATGACCACAAGGTAACTCACCATCCCCTGTTGGTGCACTTTGTATAGGGTAAAAGGTTCAACCTTCCCCTGACACCCCGTGGCGACAATGGAACAGGATGATTAGTTCTCTTGTGGGCCAGGATGATTCGTTCTCCATGGCGATTGTGGAACAGGATGATTCGTTCTCCTGTAGGCCAGGATGATTAGTTCGTCGTGGCATCCATTGGACAAGATGATTCGTTCTCCTATGGACAAGATGGTTAGTTCTCTTGTCAAGGCATCCTACCCATGCAATCTGGGACTCATGGGAAGTACCTCTCATCTAACCAATGAGCAGGGAAATGAGGATAGGGACCATAGTAGTTCTATTGATGGACGCATTGTTGTATCTACCGTACTCCCTATGCTAGGATGACCTCCATCTGGGATCAATGATATTGGTCTGGGACCAGTGAGAGTGGTACACCCTCTGAAACTGACTTCAGGTCAATAGAGGACTGGTCTGGGACCAGTGAAAGTAGTACACACTCCAGACTGACTTCGGGTCAGTGGAGGATAGTATGATACATCCTCGATCACTTCTTCTTCTTCATAGTTCGAGCAGAGCAGAACAGAACAGAGCAGAGCAGGGGTCAAGCTATACAAGGCAATGCATTTGATGGATAAATAGTAGCGACGATCAAACGAATTGCAGATGGAGTTCTCCCTAGTTGAGAGGGAGTGTTAAAATTGGCAACTGGGGCCAAACTCCATGTGGGTCACCTTATTCATGGCTGATAATATTTTTCCTAGATTCCTCTCGTCAAGAGGTGTAGGATTGATCTAAAGATCATCCGATTCCGATAAGTATTTATGGAGATATGAATTTATTTTGATTATGGACAAATTGTCAAAGTCAGCCAGCAACTTATGTAGGCTCAGATGCCCAACAGACAAATCTATTCATCTTCAACGTTTGGCTATAAATACAGGATGCCCAACAGACAAATCTATTCATCTTCAACGTTTGGTTATAAATACAGGATGCCTCCTCATTTGGACACTCACTCTCATCATATCTCTCTCTCTCCTGCGCAGAAAAGAGTCTCTTCTCTCTCCTGCGCAGAAAGGCTCTCTCTCTCACACGTGTAGAAAAAGGATGCAGATTTCTAGGGTTGAAGCTGCAGTAAGGTACTTTGACCAGCGTGGACTCCTCTTTGACTGCGAGTTTGGTGTGGCTAATCCTCCTTGGAAGGCCGCAATTTTTGGAACAGGAATCAAGGTGATCTGACCTCCAGTTTGAAAGATATTGACTGCCCTAGTTTAGGGCTGATCTAGGGTTTGTTGCTGCTGATATAAATCAGATTTTTGTACTATTTCTCTCTGCTGAATTATTGAAGATAAAAGAAGATTTGATCAAAGGGTTTCCCCATATTGGGGTTTGTCCCTGGCTAGCCGCCACATCTTGTGTCTCTTGTCTTGGCTTGTTTTCTGTTGATCGTTTAAATGTTCTATCTGCACTTTACTTAATGTACTTGTGATTGCTAATCTGTGGATAATAATAAGAAAAAAAAGTAAACTACTCTAAGCATAGAACATACCATAATTTAACAACAAAGCAATTGTTTCCTAATGCTTTGACATCCAACTAATCGCTCCACCTGCAAGATTAAAGACATATCCTATAGTAGATCTCCTTTTGTCCAAGTCACCAACATAACCAACATCAACATATCCGCAAACTGAATCTCCACAACCATTAAAGATGATACAATGGTCACTTGTGCCTCTCAAACACCGAAGCACACATTTCAATACTCGCAAATGTTGTTCTCCTAGTTTTGCCATGAACCTGTTGACAACTCCAACAACATGTGAAATGTCAGGTCTTGTTCATACCACCACATACATTAAGTTGCCTACTGCGTTTGCATATGGTACACGAGACATATACTTCTTTTCTTCATCAATTCTAGGACTCAAACCCGAAGAAAGCTTAAAATGGGAAGCTAAAGTAACATTAACAGGTTTCACATTCTTCATACCGAACTTCGCAAGTATTTTCTCCACATATTTTTGTTGTGATAACCAAAGCTTTCCATTTTTCCTCTCTATGTATCTCCATGCCCAAAATCTGTTTTTCAGCTCCAAGATCCTTCATATCAAATGTCCTAAAAAGTTGAGCCTTTAATCTGTTGATCTCTTCCATGCTTTTGCTGGCAATAAGCCTATTGTCAACATACAAAACCAAGATAATGAATATGCCATTGAAACGTTTAAAGTACACACAATGATCATATTCACTTCTAATGAAGTTTTGGCTCACCGTGAAGGAGTCAAACTTCTTATACCTTTGCTTAGGAAACTACCTCAGACCATATAATGATTTCCTGAGCTTGCAATCTAATCTCCTGTTGCGACCTTGTACAAAACCTTCTAGTTGTTCCATATAGATCTCCTCACCCAAACCTCCATGAAAAAGAGTTGTTTTAATATCTAACTATTCTAACTCAAGGTCAAGTAATGCAATTAGTACTAACAACATACGTATTGAAACAAGTTTTACAACTGGCGAAAAAATCTCATTAAAGTCAATACCTTATAACCTGAGAGTACCCTTTTGCTACCAGCCTCGCCTTATATCTTTCAATACTCCCATCAACATTTCTCTTCAATTTGAAGACCCATTTACATCCAATAACACTTCTCCCTTTAGAAAGTTCCACAAGATCCTAGGTTTTGTTCTTCGCTAAGGAATCCAATTCCTCGTCCATAGCCTTCTTCCATTTTTCACCTGTTTGCATCGTTCATTTCTTCCTGATAACAAGGTTCCCCATCTTCAGTAATCCACGTAACAAATGAAGTAGAATCTTCATACCTCTTGGGTGTTCTTCTTTCCCTTGTAGATCTCCTAAGGGTGACTGGTTGTTGAACTTGTTCTTGAACTTCTACAGTTTCCTTTACATCTTCTTCACCTTTTCCTTCAGAAGTTTCTTCTTCCTTCTGACTTTCTGAAAAAGGTTGAGTCTCCAACTGAGTTTGTTGATTCAGCGATACTCGTTCCTGTTCAAATTTTTCAACGTTTGATTTTAGAAAGCAAGATTCATCAAACGCTATGTCTCTACTAATGACTATCTTATGAAAAGAAGGATCCCACAACCTATATCCTTTCACAGCATTGCCATATCCAACAAAGACATAACATTTTGATTTTGCGTCTAACTTAGGACATTGATTCTTTGGAATCAAGGCATAGGGCATTACAACCAAAACTTAAATATCAATAATCACAAGACCAACCCGACCAAACTTCTTCAGGAATTTTACAATTAATAGCACCTGAAAGTGATCTGTTTACCAAGTAACAAGCAGTGGATACTGCTTCTGCCCATAGCTCCTTCTACAGGTTAGCATTGTTGATCATGCTTCTGGCTCTCTCCATAAGAGTCTTGTTCATACATTCAAAGTCTAACCATTAGAAATTTTATTTGTATTCTTCTGGTTTATTTCTTCTACTTGTTAATTACGAACAAGTTATTTAAACATATAAATAACGAAATAAACACAATACAGTCTCAACCATCTACAGATCAACAACTAAAAGAAAACAAACACACAAGTGACACTGTTATTTTTGGACAACTCGTCTCCGAAAAAACCCAATGCGGGAAAACCAGTGCAGCAATTATGAGGGTTATTTATTATGCAGTATATCCTTGAGTACAACTAGGTGCCAAACTGGCTCACCCGACAGATAAAAATAACCGGCAGTAATACCTCTCTATTTAGAAGCAGATATTCAGAAAATCTGCCCAACGAAACCCTCTCCAGCACAACTACAGCACTGCGTCAGCCCTCTTGGCCTTTGCGTCAGCCCTCTTGGCCTTTGCGTCAGCCTCAAACCCCTATGCGTCAGCCCTCTGAGGCACTGCGCAACCTCTACGACCTTCTGCGTCACTCCTACTGCGCTCTAGGTGGATGAGACAAGCCCTATGGCCTCTACAATGTCCCAGCTAGCCTCTGCGTGACCTGCTTTGGCTTTTGCGTCTGCCTCTCTGCCTCTGCACTGGTCTCTCAGCACTATCTCTGCATCTCTATCCAATACTCACTTCCCCTCGCTGCAAATTGATCACTGATTTGACTTTTCTTAGCGAACACCGCTCTAGAAAATCGAATGACTGATCACTCTGGTGTTTTCTCCAAGTAACCCTCAAGCCTCTTCTTATACTTTTCCTATTGGTCCTTCAACGACCGAGATTAGATTTAGTTTGATCCATGTCTTTTGGAACTTTCTAACCCAGTTTTATATTAATACCCATTGATATTTTATTTTCCTAAGTTTAGACTTAAGAACTCCATTAAAAATATTAATTATTTTAATATCTCCCAAACTGGGTAGAATCTGCCCAAACCATTTCTGAGTCTTGGAGATTTCATGTGCTTTAGCCTCTCCACCAATTTTCATGGCTAGAGCACATTCGATGCTACCCCAAATCAACACTCCCTCTTAGCGAGGATTGTGCTCTAATAATGCTCCACACTGAGCATCACTCTGATTATACGGCACCGGTACTTGTGCTGATGCTAGGCCTCCCCGCCCAACATCCTATGCACTGTTGCATCCTGTACTGCTGCCCATGGCTCTGCCACTGCCACTGCTACATCCGTACGGCAGCTCCCTCTGCATCCATGTTGTTGTTGATTCTTTCTCCCAACACTGCATCTGCACTGCAACCCCCTCTCATCATGTTGCATCATGCTACTACTTACTGCTACAGCACTGCAACCCCCTCTCATCATGCTACTACTTACCGCTACAGCACTGCAACCCCCTCTCATCATGTTGCATCATGCTACTACTTACCGCTACAGCACTGCAACCCAGTTACTGAGTAGTAAGTAACTGATCCACCCAACTACAGACGTCCCTGTCAAGCTAGAAACACACCCGATGCTGAAGCTCCCTCTGTCGCTATCTCGTGCTCCCTCTACTGCCTCTGCACTGTTGGAACAACTCCTTCCCTCTCACACCGTTGCAAACATCTTTATGCCATCCTGCACTGTTGCAATGTCCTTCGTGCCTCTCGCACTGCTACAACCTGCTAGCTCTGCCCTGCCTGGGACTACTGCACTGTAGCACTTTCTGTCGCTTCATCCACATCTGTTTCTACTGACATCCACCAGTCCTGCTACTTCTCACTTCGAGGCTCCTGTAGCAAGGATCTGATCCAAGAGTTTGGGTACCTTGAGGATCCTACCCCTCATTGCCTGTAATCTCCCTGACTACAGCTCAATGTCTCCTCACCTTTTCTTTAGAGGTACATGAGAACTCATGGCAAAATCGTCATCTTCCTCTACCTCCTTTTCCGCCTTCGCTAGCAATGCCATGGAGTCAGACGCCTCTCCCTTGTTCTTCTTCCTCAGGCACTGGCTCGCATAATGCCCCAATTCCCCACAGTTGAAGCATTTGACCTTGGAGAAGTCCTTTTTCTTCCTCTTCTCCTGCTTTCCCGCAAATGCCAGAGCTACATCCTCTTCCTCTTCCTTCTTGATCCAAACTCAATTGCTGCTACTTCTCGTCTTGCTCAGCGATCTGATCTCTTCTTAACGAAGAGCCACCCACAATTCTTCCCACTGCTCGAAGACTGCGTTTAGAACGGTCCTCACCATCAACTTCTGATCCGACGTGGCCCCTATGGAAGTCAGCTGGTCCCGGATCTCCTTCAACCTACCAAGGAAGTGATCTATCTGCTCCCCCTTCTACATCTGGTATGACCACAGCTAATTCTCAAGTAACATCTTCCTCTACACGGAAGTATGTTGGTACAATTTCTTCAAGGCATCCCACATTGTCTTTGTCGTCTCCTTCTCGGCAATATGTTGGACCATATAATCCTTGACCCCATCAAGGATGATGCATTTCGCCTTGGCCATTGCCTCCTCGTACTTTTCATTATCAACTGGGTCAACTGGGATCGCCACTGTTCTCAAGGTGAAGGCCTTGATGCGATGTCTATCTAGAATGGAAAGGATCCTAGCCTTCCAGACCACAAAGTTGGACACCCCGTCCAACCTGTCCTGATCCCTCAGCCCATTCATGGCCATCTCTCTGTTCTTCTTGTCGACTCCTCCAAGTCTCTCTGCTTCCCTCTGGAAGTTCTCTCTTCGACTCTTGTTGAGTCTCTTTACTTCCCTCCTGGAAGTTCTCTGCTAGACTCCCTCTGAGTCTCGATTTCCCTTCTGGAAATCCTCCTGCCAATCGTCAAGTCGCACCTCTCCGATCTTTTGTGCACCTGCAACACTGATCCGAATTCCTTGGCTAGAAATCCATTTTAGTGGCGACGACCTCTACCTTGGTTTTGCCCTGTTGGGTACTGTTTTTCCCACAGTACCCCACCAGCTTCACTACCGCAACTTCCCACAGCTTCCTATGCCCCAGCAACTAAAGGACTGAGCCTCTAGGCTATGCGCAATCCCAGCACTGGCTAAATTGCTCCCTCAGCCAACTGCATCAACCCTCCTGGTCTCTGCGTGGCTCTCCATGAGCCTTTTTCTGCCCTCCTCAGCCTCTGCGTTGGCCTCTCTCTGGCCCGGACTAATGACGCGGTAACTCTGCGTCAACCCTTCTTCTGTCGCTTTCTGCAAGGAATAGCTTTTGTCACTCAGGACAGTTGTCTCTGTTGCAAATGCTCTGCTTCAATTGATGCCTTCAGCTCTCCTGTGATCTGGAACCACACTCTGATACCATGTTGAAATTTCTAAGCCTAACCATTAGAAATTTTATCTGTATTCTTCTCGATTATTTCTTCTCTTTGTTAATTACAAACAAGTTATTTAAACATATAAATAACGAAATAAGCACAATACAATCTCAACCATCTACAGATCAATAGCTGAAAGAAAACAAACACACAAGTGACACCGTTATTTTTGGACAACTCGTCCCCAGAAAAACCCAATGCGGGAAAACTGGTGCAGCAATTCTGTGGGTTATTTATTATGCATTATATCCTTGAGTACAAGTGGCTGCCAAACTGGCTCACCCAATATAGAAAAATAACTGCTAGTAATACCTCTCTATTCGGAAGTAGATATTTAGAAAATCTGCCCCACGAAACCCTCTCCAGCACAACTAAAGCTTTGTGTCAGCCCTCCTGGCCTCTGCGTCAGCCTCAAACCCCTCTGCGTCAACCCTCTGAGGCACTGCATAGCCTCTACAGCCTTCTATGTCACTCCTGCTGCCCTCTGCGTGGATGATACAAGCCCTCCAGCCTCTACGCTAACCTAGCTAGCCTCTGTGTGGCCTGCTCTGGCTTCTGCGTCTGCCTCTACGCTGGTCTCTTGGCACTATCTCTTCCTTTTTGTCCAGTAATCACTGCCCCTCGCTACAAATTGATCATTGATTCGACTTTTCTTAGCAAACCCCGCTCTAGAAAATCGAATCACTGATCACTCTGGTGTTTTCTCCAACTGACCCTCAAGCCTCTTCTTATACTTTTCCTGTTGGTCCTTCAACGGCCAAGATTACATCTCTAATCAACGGCTAAGATTAGATTTGGCTTGATCCATGTCTTTTGGCTTCTAACCTAGTTTTACATTAATAACCATTAATATTTTATTTTTCCTAAGTTTAGACTTAGGAACTCCATTAAAAATATTAATTATTTTAATATCTCCCAAACCGAGTAGAATTTGCCCAAACCATTTCTGGGTCTTGAAGATCTCATATGCTTTAGTCTCTCCACCAATTTTCATGGCTAGAGCACATCCGATGCTACCCCAAATCAACAAGATGCACCTCCATAAGATATTGTACAAAATGGTCCCCAAAGATCAGAATGAAAATAATCCAAAATTCCTTTACTATTATGACTATCGACTTTAAATTTTTGTCTACATTGTTTTCCATATACACAATGTTTGCAAAATCCAAACTCTACAATTTCAAATTAGGTAGTAATTTGTGATTCATCAGTGCTTGAAGGCCCTTCTAGCTCATGTGGCCTAGTCGTTGATGCCATAGGAAAGTTTCTTCTCATGCCTCCTCAAATACAATCGTTGCCTCATTGACTTGAGTACGTCCGTCAATTTTGTAAAGGTTTCTAATCTTCTTTGCTTTCATAACAACCAAAGTGCCCTTTGAAACTCTCAGCACTCCACCTTGACCTATAAACTTGTAACCTTCCAAGTCCAATACTCCCAAAGAAATCAAATTCTTTTTCAAGTCAGGTACATATCTAACATCGAACAATGTTCTAATTGTACCATCATATATTTTAATTCTAACATTTCCCACCCCAATAGTTTGACAATATACATTATTACCCATAAACACAGAACTACCATTCACAACTTGATATGAATTGAACCAGTTTCTGTGCGAACTCATGTGATGAGAAGCACCAGAATCTAACAACCAATCTTCATAATGTTGAGAAACATTGCAATTAGACAAAGCTTCATCTATCATACCTAATTCAACAGACAAAACTTCATCAATCATACCTGACTCGACTTGATTTGCTTCCTTCTCTGGGTTTTCACCGGACTCTTTTCTTTTCCAACAATCTTTCTTTAGATGCCCTATTTTGTTGTAGAACCAGCATTTTCAGCAAACAAAACTTCATCAATCATACCTGACTCGGCTTGATTTGCTTCCTGCTTTGGGTTTTCACCAGACTCTTTTCTTTTCCAACAGTCTTTCTTTAGATGCCCTATTTTGTTGCAAAACCAACATTTGGCTTTACACTTCTTGCCTCTTGACTTTGATTTGGAATAACTTGTTGCTTTTTCTCCTCTCTCCCTAGACCTTCCTTCTTTGGGTTTTTGTCGAACTCTTTTCTTTTCCAATAGTCTTTCTTCAGATGCCCTGTTTTGTTGCAGAACCAACATTCGGCTTACACTTCTTGCCTCTTGACTTTGATTTGGAAGAACTTCTTGCTTTTTCTCCTCTCTCCTTGGACTGGCCTCTGGATACCATAGCTTCTAGCGTGGAAGTTTTAATACTAGAGTTCCTTTGTACTTCTCCAGATAACAAAGCTCCCACAACATAATCAAATTCTAAAGATTTAGTTGTGCTCAAACTGATAGAAATCACAAAGTGATCCCAAGACTCTGGCAAGGAGCATAACAAAGCAATATCTTTATCTTCTTCTTCAAATATGACATCCATATCAGTCAACTGGCAAATAAGTGTATTAAATACATTTCAGTGTTTTGCAATTTTAGTGCCCTCCTTCATTCAGAGGCTATACAACTGCCTCTTCAAATAAATTGTGTTGGTCAAAGACTTGGTCCGGTACAGAGTTTCCAATTCACCCCACAAACCTGTTGCTAAGGTTTCTTCAACAATGTTGAAATTTGTCAACTGCATAACCTGATGGTACTAAAAGCTCAGGCATCCAAATCCTCTCATTCCAAATTTGTCATGCCAACAAGTTTCTTTCTAACCCCATCTAATGCTTTTTACAACCCTTGTTGCACCAACAAATCTCATACCTTCAATTTCCACAATGCAAAATTGTTTTTACCAGTGAACTTCCACATCAAACTCGACATTAGTCATTTTGACCATTTCTTCCTATAGGGACTCTTTCAAATTTCTTTTAAACATTAAAAAATTAAGTGGGTTCTTTCAAGGTTTCCTTCTCCTAGGGTTTTCCTCCCTTCTAAAATTTCTGCTTTTAGCTAGAGTTTTCCATGAATTTTCTTCTTCTGGTTTTTTCCACTAGGGTTTCTATTTTTTTAAATAACTCCCAGAACTTTAAATATATATTTCTATTCTTTAGAATGTTTTCTTACTAGAAAAACAGAATTCATTCTGTTAAAACCCAGAATTTAAAATTTGTTTTCAATTCTCCAAACAAAAAACCCCACTTCCTTTTGACAAAATTAAAAAACAACAAAAAATTTCTTCAATAGTCTTCAGAAACTTTATTCCAATCTTCTTGTTCACAAAAAAAACAATTCTTCAATGATTACCTTCAAAAGTAAAACCAAAGAAAAAATCCAAACCTAGCAGCTGGATTTCTGCGTAAACCCGACTGGTTTTGCTTCTCCCCCGTCTGGTCTTCTACTGGTCACAGGGCAACGTTTCCTCAATCAGCTTAGACAGGACTTTTGTCCACAAATAAAGCTTTCTTGTTGAATCTGGTGGTGTTGGAGGCTGCCCTTTTGGATTCGTAAAATACAACAGACTGCCTCACACTATGCTACGACCTAGATCGTTGGCACTATTGCTACTTGACAAGGACAAGATGGGCCCTCTGCAGCTTGCCTGCACCTCCGCTCCGAGACTCCTTTGCATGCTTCAGTGGTTCCAGAAAACGGCGGCTCCACTCAGCGGTCTCTTCAATCCAGCAGTCTTTTCAATCAGCGTGCGACCCAC
Source organism: Pinus taeda (assembly GCA_000404065.3). Lineage (NCBI taxonomy): Eukaryota > Viridiplantae > Streptophyta > Pinopsida > Pinales > Pinaceae > Pinus > Pinus taeda. Next base: position 108,588 of record APFE031493885.1, on the reverse strand, counting down.
TCAAATTGATTTTTACTAGACAGGGCGGCGGCTCCCTGCGGCCCTACAATCTTTTTGAAACGGCTAGTTCCAAATACGTCAGCATCAAATAGACTCCTCAAGAGATGAATCAAGCCGACTTCTTCACTTATTCAGTGATAATTGCAACTGGGATGATAACAAATTGAGAAACAATCGCTGACCGATTCTTTCCACTGGCTTCTTTCTTCCTCTCAGATTCTTCTCAGGCCTCTATAGGATCTTACTGGGTGCTCTGATACCACTTCTTGTTAATTAGAGCCTGTAAATTTTATAAACAAGAAAGAAAATGTACAGAACAAACAAACGCTAAATTCACACAAGTAGACATGAAATTTTTACATGGTAAAAACCCTGATAGTATGACAAGGAAACCTCCACGGGGCAAGGGATTGGAATTCTTATTACTCAAGGTCAAAAAATGACTCTCCAACAATACATGAAGCCTCTCAGGCAACATCATTTTAATATAAAGACTGTGTTACATAACTTCCTATCGTTACGCAATTGTCTGAACGGTAAAGCCAAATTTCCTGAGATAATTACCTTTTTAACAATCTTTAATTGTTGTCAATCTTAACACAGGGTTCCCTGTTTGATGTGGTCTGCCCCATTCATATGGCACAAATTTCAAAGGGATAAGGCCAGGTGTGAGTCATGGGCAATTTTGGTGGAAAAGCCATTCCTTAACTCTGATACCTAAGTTAAATGAAGTTTAGAATATTTTTTTGAGAAATGCATCATATATTACTCCATGGATCAAAGATTTACAGCATGAAAGTTGAAACATGGAGAGTTACAGCAATCTAAAAACAAGATTACAAGAAAACTCCCATCATGTAAAGCCAAAAAAGCTGGCATATGAGTTCCAATAAGAAGGTTGTCAAAATCTTTACCGGAGAAATTGAATTTGACTTCAACAAGCAAAGCCAATTCCTCAAAAGCCTCAATTTTCCTAAGCTGAGGGAATAGTTCCTCATAAAAAGTAGTATGGCATGGGTTTTTCCACAGAAAACCGATATCAGACAGCCCAACTATGTGCCAGAAATCTACCCTTGAGCCCTCAGGGCATGTTTCTTGAAGCACTTCCTATATATATGGCACGAACATCTAAAAACATAAAGACAAATACCGAAAAATATAATGTTAAAGTTATGGTATGTTCTATGCTTAGAGCAGTTTACTTCTTTTTATTATTATTATCCACAGATTAGCAATCACATGTACATAAAGTAAAGTGCAAATAGAACATTAAACGCGATCGATAGAAAACAAGCCAAGACAAGAGACACAAGATGTGGCGGCTAGCCAGGGACAAACCCCAATATGGGGAACCCTTTGATCAAATCTTCTTTTATCTTCAATAATTTAGCAGAGAAAAATAGTACATAAATCTGATTTACATCAGTAGCATCAAACCCTAGATCAGCCCTCAAGTAGGGCAGACAATATCTTGCAAACTGACCATTGGATTGGCTTGATTCCTTCACCAAAAAATGTGGCCTTTTGAGGAGAGTCAGTTCCACCTACAGCGCAGTTCTGAGAGAGACTCTGATGGTCAATGCTGGTCAAACTTTCGATCTGCAGTTGCAGCCCTAAATCTGCGTCCTTCCTTCCACACGTGTGAGAGAAGAGCCCCTTTCTACGCAGTAGGAGGAGCCTCTTTTCTGCGCAAAAGAGTGAGAGAGATGTGATGAGAGAGTGTGTCCAAATGAGGAAAAGACCTCCTGTATTTATATACAAATGTTGATGATTGAATAGATGCGACTGTTGGGCTTCTGAGCCTACATGAGTTGCTGGTCAGCTTGATAATTATTCCATAATCAAAATAAATTCATATCTCCATAAATACTTATCGGAATCAGATGATTTTTAGATTAATCCTACACCTCTCGACGAGAGGAATCTAATAAAAATATTATCAGCCATGAATAAGATGACCCATATGGAGTTTGGCCCTAGTTGCCAATTTTAACACTCCCTCTCAACTAGGGAGAACTCCATCTGTAATTTGTCTGTCAGTCGCTATTATTCATCCATTAAATGCACTGCCCTGTACAGCTTGACCCCTGCTCTGCTCTGCTCTATCATGCTTGCTCTGCTCTGTTCTGTTCTGTTTTACCCTGTTCTGATCTGCTCTATTCTGCTCTGCTTTGTCCGAATTATGAAGAAGAAGAAATGATCGAGGATGTATCATACTGACTCAAAGTCAATCTCAGAGTGTGTACCACTGGTCCCAGACCAGTCCTCAACCAGCCCGAAGTCAGTGTCAGAGTGGGTACAACTCCTACCACTGGTCCCAGACCAATATCATCCTCCACTGACTCAAGGTCAGTCTCAGAGTGTGTACCACTGGTCCCAGACCAGTATCATTGATCCCAAATCAATGAAGGTCATCCTAGCATAGGGAGTACGGTAGATACAACAATGAGTCCATCGGTACTACTATGGTCCCTATCCTCATTTCCCTGCTCATTGATTAGATGAGAGGTACTTCCCATGAGTCCCAGACTGCATGGGTAGGATGCCTCGACAGGAGAACTAATCAATCCTGTCCACAGGAGAGCGAATCATCCTGTCCCACAAGAGAGCGAATCATCTTGTCCCACAAGAGAGCGAATCATTCTGTCCCACAAGAGAGCGAATCATCTTGTCCCACAAGAGAGCGAATCATCCTGTCCCACAAGAGAGCGAATCATCCTGTCCACAATCGCCATGGAGAACACATCATCCAGGCCTCACAGGAGAACTAATCATCCTGCTACACAATCATCATAGAGAACACATCATCCAAACCTCACAAGAGAACTAATCATCCTGTTACATAATCGTCATGTAGAACACATCATCCAAACCTCACAGGAGAACTAATCACCCTGCTACATAGTCGCCACGGGGTGTCACAGCGAAAGTTTTGATTCTTTTACCCTGTACACGTACACCACCAGGGAATGGTGAGTCACCATGTGGTCATATGTCGCTCCAAGAAGTACCCCGCGCCCCCCCGGAGCTCAATACATCATACAGGACCCTCATCAGAGGGTCTTTGAACGACACCAAGTCATTCTTGGAAAGTCAGGAATTTGACCTTCCCCAGGGGCTTTGTCAGAATGTCGGCACCCTGTTCATCTATACCGATATGTTGGAGCCTTATTGCTCCTCGCTGCACCATATCTCGAATATAGTGGTACCTGATATCGATATGCTTGGAGCGATCATGAAATACAAGATTCTCTGACAAACAAATCCCACTCAGGTTGTCACATAGGATCACGATGGTATCCAATGTAAACCTAAACAGCTCACTGAAGAGCTTTCACAACCAAACTGCCTCACAAGAGGCCATGCTAGCAACAATATACTCTACCTCGGTGGTGCTCAAAGCCACCGACTTCTACTTCCTGCTCATCCAGGATATCGAAGTAGATCCCAAGGAGAAATAGCACCCAGAAGTGCTCTTACAATCCACCACACTACCTGCCCAGTCAGCGTTAGTGTATCCAAGTAGTCTCACATCTCCAACAGTGTATCTTAACCCATATGTAATTGTGCCACGAAGATATCTTAACAGATTCTTGGCACCAATACAATGTATGTGGTGAGGTTCAACCATATGTTGACTTAATGTGTTGACTGCAAAGCATATATTTGGATGGGAGTTCACTAAGAACATTAATGCTCCGACGAGTTGCCGATACTTGATGGCATTTCGTAAAACAGGTCCAGCAGCACTATCACTTAACTTCTTGAAGTCAAGCTCCATTGGGGTAGTTACAGGCTTGCAGTCCACCATACCGAATCTTTCCAATATCTTCACCACATATTTTCCTTGAGATAGGAAAATTTCCCCTGGCTTCTGCCACACTTCAAGTCCTAGGATATAGTGCATCAGACCTAGGTCCTTCATTTCAAATTCAGAAGCCAACTCCCTCTTACATTTGTGAATGAGAGGGTTTGCACCTGTTAGAAAGAGGTCATCCACATACAGCACTCATATGAGAGGTTTGTCATCTTCAACCTTAAAGTAAAGGTTAGGATCGGCTTCACTCCTAGTGAACCCCAGTTTCATCAAGTAGCTATCGATCATCTCATACCATGCTCGGGGTGCTTGCTTCAACCCATAGAGAGCCTTCTTCAACCTGCATACATGAGATTTTCGATCATACATCTCAAATCCTTCGGGTTGCTCCACGTAGACCTCTTCTTTGATCGAACCATGCAAGAACGCGGTCTTGACATCCATCTGATGTAGGTTCCATCCTTGTGACTCCGCAAGGGCTATGATCGAGCGGATGGTGGTATATCTGGCAACAGGTGCAAATATCTCGTCATAGTCTATACCTTCCTTCTCGGAGAAGCCACGAGTGACAAAACAAGCCTTATACTTTTCCGTACTTCTATCTGTTGCATGCTTTATCTTGTAAAGCCATTTAGAAGTGACAATTGTCTTGTCCTGGGGTCTGGGAACTACTTC
>APFE031493885.1:0-85191 GCA_000404065.3 Pinus taeda | reverse complement strand
GGCACAAAAATCGAGGTCAAAGGGTTGACCGTTTTGCTGTTGCGTTGACTTTTAGCTTGCTGCCCCTGCGTTGACTTTCAGGGCAGCGTTGACTTTTGTAGAATTGACTTAGGTTGACTCATCTACTGGTTGGAGGGTTGTTGTGACACATGCTGGGCTGGCTGACCAAAGGAGACTTTGCTGGTTGAAGCATCCTGTTGACCACTGAAACGAACACACACACATTTTTCTTGTTTCTGATTTGTCTTCTGTAAGATCTGCTTATATGTTCTATCTGCATTTTGCTTAACTACTTGTATGATTGCTGTGAGAAAAGTGAAATTGCTCTTAGCATAGAAGATCTACAAAACTTGACATCTTTCATCATGCCCCATATAGGTTCTTGGCATGTTCAATGTGGTCATTGAGGGCATCATGGCCAACCTTCATCCCAAGCACAAAGGGAGGCAAAGGCCTCTACTACAACCTACTTGGAACATACCCCAAACCCCCCTCCCATCCAATCCCCAACAATGTGCGTGGAGATAAATATGGTGAAAGTTGAGGTTAGAGTAGAGTGGAATTGCATCCACGTTGACAAGATTGAAGAAAATGTGGTACATTGGGTCTTACACACAATTAACATTTGTAGCTAAAATGGCCGATATTTGCAAACAATGGACTTGTACTAGCAAATCAATACAATAACGGGGAAGGTGTTTGAGAAGTGAGGCTCAGCAAGATATCCTCCTCTGCATTGATGCCCTCTAATCACAAGTTAAGAAATTAGATCACAAAGTCTCTCTCTTGGCCAAAAAAAATTAGATTTGGACTTCCCAGCTTCAAAGGAGGAGAATGACAAACCTAAAACTATTCCTAATGACTATCCTACAATCTAGCATGTTCAAGTATAGTTTTTTTATTTATTTATCCATGAGAAGCATCACTAGTCTTTGCACTAAATAAATATTAGACTATTGAGCAGTTTTTTAGACAGTGCAAGGTTTTTTCCCCTTAACCATGACATTATAGTTATCCAAATAGTAATATGGACAAAAATCTTGTGTTTATTATTGGTCTGGTTTCCCTAATGAGAAGTTAGCAACTATTATTATATTTATGTATTTTGTATAGATTGATATATAGTCCTTTCTTAACTTGGAAAAGAAAGAAAGAGAAAGAATTCTTTAAATTGTAAATTTTTAACACATATATCATAATGAATTTTTTTATTTCTAAAAACAACTTGTGTTGAATATATTAATTTATTTTCTAATAAATCATGACTTCAAAATTAAATGATTTTTCTGCCAATGGGGGCGAGTCTAAGGATCGAAGTGGGGTCTCGTGAGACGAGCCTGCCACCCTTTGAAAGTGATGGACATTAAAAGCTAGGGGGCGTGGCTCATCAATGTCATGAACCTACATGCAGTAGCATAGGTGGATATTAATAACATGGATGGGGTGGTGAGAAATATGGTTTCGATGGGTGGTGGTAGAGGTTGTCACCTGAGCAGGGGTGAGGAGACTGAACACATGCTTCCAATGTATGTGTTAAGCTTTGTTTCTCTCTAGGGATTGCTTTGTCGGACCTTCGAGAAGCAGGCGAAGTCTGGAATGGCTAAAGGAGTGGAGGCACTAGTCAAGGAAGGTGAATCTCCAGTTGGGTGTGTAGTGTAGTGGGGGTTATTGGAACACCTAGTCTGGATGAAGTTGCAAAAGGGACAGGGTTATATGCGTAGCTGGCGGGCATTGACGCTCATGGCAATTGTTCTCCTAGTCACTCGATTTTGGTCTTCTCTAGTAATCCCTCTTTGGTATGCTATTTGTCTTAGTAGAAAGTTTCTTAGTGTTGTCAATGTGTTGGTTATCTATGTTTTGTTGGGATTTAGGTCTAGCAAGCTAGAGTTAGAATTTAGTCTTGTTATTCTCTGTTATGTAGGTCTATTGGTAGTAATTGGGTCATTTTCTTGGACGAATGTTCTTGATCTCCCCCTACGAGTGTCTGTAGCGGTAAGTTATTGGGTCTGTGGTGTTTTCAAAATAGTTAGTCTTGGGTCAAGGCTTGTTAGTTGTGTTTTTTAAGTGATAATGGTCTTATGTATGCCATGGTTCTTAGCTTTGGTTTCTTGCGTAAAAAAGAAGTGGGTTTATTGTAATGTTTTCCCTCTCAAGGTCGATTTGTGGGTGTGTCTTATTGTTCAAATCTCTGCATGTGGGTGTGTCTCGTCTGGCAACAGATAATTATATTATAGGGTTCATGTTATGGGTGGAGTGTGTTTTCATTGTATCTAGTATCAACTTCAAGTGGTTGGGGTGGGGTATAGATCTATTGGTAACTAGTGTGTTGTAAGAGTTTCGTCTCTGGGTTTGAGCACTCTATAGATTTCCGATGGTCGTAGATTGTGTGGACACTTGAGGAAAGAGCCCACCTCACGCATCATGCCTCCTAGACAACAAATACGTAGTAGGAGAGGTAGCGGCGGAGGCAAAGCCTAGGGTCAATGTAGGGCTCATTTGTTTTCCCACGACTTGGTTGAGGTTTATTTTAATGGTGTACCTCCTAAGACTCGATGAGAAATCACAAGTTGGGAACCATGGCGGGCTCAGAAAGACAATCTCACTCTGATTTTGAGATTTTGGAGGAAGTATCCTACTAGACAGTTGACCCTAGTCATATCAGGGGACAAAGGAAGTAGTATCTTAATGCAATCGCTTTGCACTAGAAAATGAAGACCCTGTTGGGTATGGTTTTAGAGGATAAGGAGGTGGAAAGGTATGATGTGTTTGTCTCGTTGGCGGACATCAAAAGAATGCTGAGAAATCAATGTTTTTGTATGGATAGGATTGATGTTAGACTGGCCCATGAAGAAGGGCATCTTCAATGTGATTTTGACACACATGTTCCTCCCGTTCAAGCACAAGGGATCGAACCCCTATATCTTCTTCAAACTCCTAATGGTCTTCCAATTTGATAGTGCTTCTGATCTTATCTTATGTTTTGTATTGCCTTATTACAACGAGAGTATCCAGTTTTGCTTTTTGAGTATGGCTATAAAAGGCAGTTGGAGGATTTTATTGGTCCTCCCAGTGACAGCAGAATTCCCTGATATGATAGGAAGAAGCAACACAGTATGGTTGATATATATAATTTGGTTGTAAAGATATTTTAAAGCAATATAAATTTCAAATTTACCCAAAAAAATATAAATACTAATTTAAATATTTCAAAATAAATTATATAAAATTTTATAAAATTTAAATTAATATAAATTAAGTTATTAGTTCCATTAAATTAACTCCAATATTAATGCATTTAAACTCAATTCCATCCTCATCCTATAAAATAAAAATATATATATATATATATATATTATTAAAAATTTAATCCAAAATTATAAATGCAAAATAAATCTAATAGTCTCCATAAGACTTACTCATCCTAAAGGATAATTCATTTAATTTAATTTAATTTAAAAACAAAAACAAAAAAAATCTAGCCTCGGGTCTACATCGATCTGCCCAACCTCTTACACTTCCTGCACTGCAATCTAGTCTTCGCTTTGACTCATTGTCTACAACTAGCAATTGTCCCAAAATGTACAAAGAGAGGCCGATAGGATTATTAAATTAGAATTGTTGAATTTCTCTAGAAGAAATATTGGTTCAAGTGAAATTAGGCGGTATAAGAGGACCCCAAGTTTAAATATGGGCTACTAAAATGCTCTTATAAGCTCACACTCTTTTGAAATTGATTACCCATAAATTAACCACAACACTCAAAATAAACAGATCTAAACCAACGAATATGATGATACTGGCGTGACTTAAACCCTGGAACTGCCAAAATCATGGATTGTAATAATTATAAGAATTTACATTTTTGTTAGCGTAAAATTACCTTAAGTTAAAAAAATGGATAAAGTCAACATGTTCACGGATAAAGTCAACACGTTCACAACCTCTAGCTTTGTAGCATGAGGAGCATTTCAACAAATTTTAAGAATTAAATAAGGTGAGATAGAATAATCTGAACAATACCATGAAATGGAATGGAATGCAAATAAAGACTCAGCCATATTACCGTGTAAAGCCTTACCCTTTACTTCTTTACAGACTTGAGCTTCATCCCAAGAAATACGAGAGGAGCAAATTCTTCACCCTTTGTTTTCACACCATCGTCCCGTAGCAAACAGAGTTGTTTCATTTAACATCAAACATGTGACCCCAGTAGCACCAGCATTATCGTCTCTCTTTTGCCAGAAGGAAGATAGTGAAACGAGATATTCACAGCTTAAGCAGGGACGGCAATAAATTTAAATATTTTATCAGCATAAAATTACGGAGTGTTGAAGAGTCGGATGGAGTAAACATGTTGACAATCTCTGGCTTTCCGAAATGTAGGGTGTTTCAAGAAGTTTTCACAAACTAAATTATGGCAAGACTGAATAAACTGGACAATTCCATGAAATAGAATAGAATGCAAAAAAAACTCAGTGGTATTGCCTTAAATGAGCGGGACAACAATGCAATGTAATGAATAACAAGAATCAAGTCGGGAGCACTGCGCTTCCCTGTTGTTTTGTTTTGTTCCTTACTTTCCACCACTCATACAATTGCGAAATTAAATTAAAAAAAAAAACAGGCTCTAAGAATAACAGCGGGCATGCATGCAGCCCAGCCCGTAAACTGAAACAATACCAAGTAATAATAGAAAGTGTCTCTTAACTTAAAAAATCTTAGAGCTTTATCCATTTGTAAATCTGGATATGAAGTTGGCTTTTGACAGCCTCATGCTTAGAAATCAATCATCCCTATAATGTGTAACCACTGTCTCTAAACTCGGCAATGCGTCACACCTGATCGAATAAATTATTTTTTATTTTTAATGACAACTCTTCCAAAAATATCAATATCTTCGTAGTCCATACTCTCCAACAGCTTTCACCTCAACAACTTCATCTCGATTTCTTGGAGATCACTCACTTGATTGTAAATAAATTTCAAAATAATTAAAAAAATATTTATAAATTATAACATTAAATTATAACTAATAATAATTAATTAAAATTTAACTTTAAAAATTTGCCCATTAAAAAAATTACAACTTAGTTACTATATATTCTTTATATAACTAATAATATATAATTATAAAACTTAACTTTAAAATTTGAAATTAAAGAAAAATACATATTAATTACTATAAAAAAAACATTAATATATATATTTCATTATAATAAAAGGAAAATATATTCTCTTTTTGAAAAAGACTCATTTATATATATATAGATATTCATGATTCTTAAAAGACAAATTACAATATAAAAAAAATATCATTATATTTTATTATATTATATATAAAAGAAAACATTACTCAAAATATTTATATTAAGATGACCTACAATTTCCCCAGGATTTTTGTTCACATTTATAATATGAGAACATGCATATCTAAATTTTATTAGAAATCCCCTTTAACCTTTCGTTGACGGAGTTTCTTTAAAACACCTTCACTCAACTTCAGGATTGGGCAACGTGACGAATAAAGATTCAGCAATGACATACACTGTGCAACACCATCTATTGACATTTAGTGATTCCAGCCTTGTCAGGTGGGCCAAATCGGTATGCTGTTCAACTTGGAACAACCTGTTGCTCTCAACTCTTTCAACAATACCAATGCCTTCATGCTCGGTAGACTCTCTGAACTCCTACACTGTTGGAGGTTTGTCAAATTACCGAGGGACTCTGGCAGCCTCACCAAATGTACACAATCAAACAGCTCCATGCTTTGGAGGTTTGTCAAATTACCCGAGGGACTCTGGCAGCCTCACCAAACTTACACAATCAGACAGCTCCATGCTTTGGAGGTTTTTCAAGTTACCGAGGGACTCTAGCGGCCTCTCTAACCTGGAGCACTTAGACATCACCATGCTTGAGAGGTTCTTTAAGTTATCGAAGGACTCCGGCAACCTCTGCAAACTTCTGCACCCAAACAGCTTGATGTGTTCGAGCTTCGTCAAGTTGCCGAAGGATTCTGACAGCCTTTCCAACAAACAGCACCAAGACAGTTGCGCGTGTTGAAGGTTCATCAAGTTATCAAAAGAATCTGGTAGCGCCTTCAGGTTTTCGCATCTTTCAAACCCCAAAACCTTTAGACACCTCATCTGGCAAAATTTGGAAAGAAACATAGCTGAAGAAAATCCTTTCGAGGTGGGTCAGCTGCCCTATGGATTTTGGAATCTTGCAGAGCTTACCAGAAACCTCCAACTCCCTCAACTGAATAGGTGCCTGCAACATGCGTTCAAACTGCTGTTAAAAATGTTCAAGTGGATGATTGTCATCTAGGCATCTCTAACAAATCCTTCCGAGTCCATTGGTGCAATATTAACTACCAAAAACAGACAAACTCCAAATTACCTGCGATCTACCTCGCGCCAGTGCTTCGAATACTGTCCCATACACCTTCAAAACCCTTAAATTCTTCACTGGAATCCAGGAAGGCAGGGAAGAATATGGGTAGTCATACCAAGAAAGCCATAGGAGATTTGGGGAGTGTGCCCTCCGCAAAACGTGCTCCAAGAGATGCCCTCGAGTCTGAATAAGTTGCAAATGGGTGATACCAATACCAAGAAAACGATAACGTGTGTTTTGCAATCTATTGTGAAGATCCATCACGTGGTTCCCGAACAGGTCTCCACTCCTTTGGCACCATGAATCCGTATCATTATTAAGAAAGATTCTAATTCCCCACACTTCGGTTACTCCCTGTCCATTCTCCATAAATGATAAAAAAAATATTGACACTCTATACATACTTTAACAGAAAAAATTTAAAAACAATAAATGATAACACTTACAGATGGTTGTTGCAGAAAATCATGAATGTTTTCTGCTGGATCTGAAAAACGGCGGGGCGATTCACCCCGCGCAATGTCTCGTCCCAAATCGCGGAGCTGATCATGCATCTGTACACAATTAGCACTATTCACATCAACCAAACATTTTCTCTCTACATTTTGAAACCCCGGCCAACCTTTCCAGTACGGATCGTCCCATATTCCCACGCTGATATCCTGCTTCTCTCCTATGGAAAAGCAGGCAATATTTAAAAAAAATATAATTGGCAGCAGAAACCACACTTCAAATCAACAGTTGAAAGTGTCTTATCTAATCGAATGGAGCAAGGTAAAAGGGTTGACAATTGTTGATGCATAAGAAGGTTTATCAGCCTAATCTAACGGAGCAAGGTAAAAGGGTTGACAATTGTTGATGCATAAGAAGGCCTATCGGCCTAACTACTCAAAAGACAAAACATTTATATGCCTACGAGAATGTACCTGTATAATAATAAGTCTTGAAAGTTAAATTTCAAAATATCTCCATAAACTTCATTATTGTAGCAAGCCCTACACTTTGATGAAAAGAACAATTGAAGAGAACTAACCTGAACAAACCTTCAATTTACCAAATGAAAAATTCATTTAAAAAAAGAATGTGTTGGTTCAAATTTGAAAAATAACTGCGATTCAATCAATTAACAAAAATTGAGGATCGACTAATTGCAATAGAGGGCTTTCAATGCATTATCCTCGTTGGCCAGCCGATGCATGGAAGAATTCGTGATACAACACAAGCTTGGATAATCCAAATAATTGAGAGTGTGCGTGGTTAATTTGGTAACCAAATGCTCCATCATCGACATTCCTGGAGGGTGCTGTGATAATGTCTCAACCAACTAACTGTTAACCAAATTGGTGGTTCAATTTGGTGGTAAAATTGTGTATTCTTGGCACTGAATTTCTGGTGTTGCATACAGTTTTCTGAAAGTTGGGATGACCACATCCACCTTTCCTACACTGGAAGGATACATTATATTCATACTCTCACATGTATGAGCATTTTTCAATATTGGTATTGCACGCCCAAGCATAAGTAGCAGGGGAATAGAGGGTTGCATCAGGTAGTAAGGATAACAAAGAATAGGAATGGAAGGATAAAGGAGATGAACATATAATTCCATCGGGCGAAAATCAAATGTTAGGCACAGAATCAGCGTTGAGAAGAGGAGAATGACACAACAACGGCTTGAACGACAATCAATCGCAGGTAGTGTTAAGTAACCCCTATGTCTATTAAATAACTCTTTTTATATTAATGAATTTCCTGCCAATTCTCAACACTAAAAGTAGTCCCCGTGTGACATTAACATTTGAAAAAATGAACCATAACAACCCATCATAATTCCAAATGTGATCGATTCCAAAGAACCCATCACAATTCCAAGGAAGGAAAGGTGAGTGATGAGGAGGCCGATGGGGAGGCGAGCGTTTGAGGAGGCCGGTGGACGAAAATGGAATAGGCGAGCCTATGAACCATTAATTAATTAAAAATTTATTAATTGACACACTAAACGAGGGGATTGCTCGGTGAAATCACAACCCTTGCTCTCAAGCATATTCCCTTAAGGCCTAATCCTATTCATTGATTTAAAATTTCACATGTTCACATCTACCCTGAGTTGAATTGAAATAGGTTAAGCTAATAAGCCTAACGACAATAGATATGAGGAGAGTGTCACCACGTAAACAGATGGTTATTGATAAATATTTTGGAAGATTATGGCAAAGTAACAACAACCAGAATGGACAACTTCGAAGATTTGGTTTGTTTTAAAAGTCGTCAAAACTTTTTTGTCCAAATCTTGTTAGTAAATTTGGCAGAAAACGCTACCCTTGCAAATTTTACTCTCACAAGGTAAAACTCGAATTTTTAGTAAAATTTATTAAAAATAAAAATAATAACATTTTTAATAGGTAGAAAGCTCTCTAATATGATGTATATGGGTTTCACCGTAATATACCTTTGCATGCGAACGAAGATTTCCAAGAATTATTGCTACATGAATACTCTGCATAGCTTCGTTCAAAACAAAGATCGTGATTGGAAATAAATTTGGGTGGGGTGATCATCCACCTCACTGCTTAGTATTATGTAATGGTTTTTTTTATTCTTTTATAATAAATATTACACACCAAGCTTCCCATGTACAACTACTACACCTTCGAAACCGCCATACCCAGCATTAATACATTTACAAACACAAATACAAAACTTTCCATTTCTGAACATTATTCAACTTTAAATCACACTCAGTCCAACATTCAAACGTTACGAGTGTGCACCGATGAGGGCCTTCTCAAATGAAGACGCTAATTGGAAATTATCCCAGGGCTCTCATCCAAACGCCTATCCTGCACCCGGGCACATTTGCAGCCGCAATTCCATGGAGGTATGGTTCCAGCTTAAGGAAAGCATGGTGAAAAACTCCAGAACATGCATTCTAATCGTTCTTATTCGCGACCATGGGGCCGGAGCCGTGGGAACCAAAAGCGACTGGAGTCTCAACATCCAGTACCAATTGAGAAGCGGACTCCAGTACCAATTAAAAAGAGGCGATGCCCTGAGAGCGAGGGCAAGCGTTGAAAAGGCACTTGGAGAGCTCGTTGCAGCGGGCGCTGTCGAGGTCGGTGGGCATCATCAGCATTTGGGGAGCTTCAAGGTAAACTGTTCAAAGTGAAAGAGCTTACCCATAACAGAGAGGGTTCTTATCCGGCGGTAGCTCTCCACCCATAACTGAAATGCCCACTCCACCCGTATTTGAAGATCGTGACACAATACATTAAACACATGGCGAAGTGGAATAGAAGTATTGTCTCATTCCACCACCCACAAGAAACAATTATCAAATTATAAAGAGACAAGTGTCAAAGACGATCAAATCCTAGGGGCTCTATGCCCGCTGAATGTGGACTGCAGGTGTCAGCGTCAGAATGAAAAGGACGACGAAAGTCCCTTTTAAAGGAAGGTCTATTGGCCTAATAACATATTTTATCAAACATTTGAAGGAAAAAAAATTATAAATATAATTTAAAATAACAAAATTTATACAATAAAACCACGCTATAAAGAGTAAATACTTTTAGAACTAAAAACATCCCAATATTTTTTTCCTATAACTTTTTCACTTATGTTCATTAATCGCTTATTAACATGTTAATGTAACCTGCCAGTGGGGCCATACTTTAACACCTAACTGGCCACTTATTCATCTAACCCAGACTAGATCTTGCTGAAAGGGACATACTTCAAATATATCATCGTTATGGATATTAATGGCCTGTAGAGTAATCTCACGCGACCGTAACAACCACAGTATGGCCTGCAATTTCTATTTTGTTGGAAAAACATTCCAGTGAACTATAACAGAAACCATCATAATTTGTATTAATATAACCGCTACATCAGACTGTAAGAAACAAACATATTAGAGCAAGAAGATTTGGTATTTCACACTTCGTACGTATGGCTTGCAATTTCTATTTTGTTCGAAAAACATTCCAGTGAACAATAATGGAAACCATCATAATTTGTATTCATACAACCACTGCATCAGCTTGTAAGAAACATACATATTAGAGCAAGAAGACTTGGTACCTTCACAATCAATACAAAACCCTCCTTCAATGGCAATGATCTTCATATTGGTGCCCAACTTAACCAGCTCATAATATATATACGCAACGTCGCTCACACCATCACTAAGAACTTCAACGCATGGGATCTAGACCCAACATGGAAATAAAACGCTGGAGACATTCCAACATCCACAATTTCTAGAATTTCCAAAACTCCTTAACACACATTTTCACTTCTGAAATGGCCGCCATGTTTGGTCCTCAACCACCTGAAGTAACTCCTCTTCAATAAACATAAATTGGGCCCGTCATCGCTGCCTGGTGAAGGAATATTGTTACTATTTCATGCTAATACTTCTTTTCATGATCGATAGCCAGTGGATTTCTAGACACTCTATTTTATTTGGTTGAACCTCAATAACAACCCTCATAGTTAACTTGATGCCCACATTGAGGACCAAATCAAATTCTTCCTCCTGGTGCAACACGATAACGCAGCAAAAATTCAGGCTTCTAGCCTTAAACGCCACCAAAATATATTCATCACCTCTGAACGACATCGGCGATTAGTGTAACGAACTTCAACCAACTTTTACTTTAACGAACTTCCCATAACTAACTTCCAAAGCAGTGTTTCCCACTGGTTATAATGATCCAAGGGCTGAAACGTTTTTAATCATCTAACATGTCATATCAACGACACAGGAACGTACACAGTGGCACATTAGGGGTGTTAGTGCCAGAAGGAAACACCTTACGGCGTAATGATAAATCATAATACATATTCAATTCATCAATGATCCAATAGGAGAAAGACAAGATAGTAAGATATTGTAATTTTCTCATTAAGTCATTAAAATCAAAATGTGTTACATAGGTAGTGCAATGCCAATGGCAAATAGAAATAGAAAATAAAAAACAACTGTAAGTTTACAAGTCTCAAGGCAATAGGTAGCTCATGAGTCATCAATCCTCATCATCAAAATCAACATCATTGTACTCATCATCATGGTCACCACTGCTCTCCTTTGTTTCATCTTCCTCCCTTGTATCCAAAGTCATCTCTGCATCTGTTGGTGTGGAGGATGACCCCTCTACAGTATCACCATCATCAAATGTGACAGGGTTTAACACTGGATCATTGAGATCCAAGTTAGCCAATGCCAACCCAACATTGTTGTCCATACCCATATCATTGGGAAAGACATCCCACATCTTTATCTTTCCCTTCAACCACTCATCCCTCTGCCTATAAATAAGACGAAGGTTGGTGTGCACATACACCATTGTCTCTACCCTGGACTGCTCAAGATCACTCTTCTTGACGCTATACAAATTCCAATTCCTCTCGCAACAAGAGGATGAAGTCACCTAAGAAAGGGGCCTCAACACTAACTATTATAGAGGATGGCTTATTTCCCCATGAGTTTCCCACCAAGAATAGGGCTTCTTAGCCCCCCTGTCTCTAATTAGATCATATCCTGCACATCAACCAGTGTCGGTGGAAAACTCTGCAAAGACATATTCCACCTCATCAAGGGATGCTCTATCTTGAAAAATACGCTTGAATGCATATTTCCTCCCCTGTGAGGTTTCACCATCCATGTGAGGAGGGAATCTGCAGGAAGGTCCACCATTAAGCCACTCATGGTTGTAGTATTTTGGGTTCAATGAGTGAGCCAAACAATGTAAAGGTGTGCAATTATTGTTCCATCGGCTGACAATAATATCATGTATGGTGGTGAAGAAGGCATCTGATGATGTATCATACTCGAGGCACTCACTCTGTAAAATAATGCTCCTCACAGATTCAATCATGGAATTCCATCCCTCTTAAACCTCTACTAGGAGGGGTTGGTCTGTCTCTACAAATCAAAGCAAAAAAATGATAGGCTCCATGATCTAAATAAGTAGATCTACCCTCTACCACCAAACATCATCTAATATTGTGTCCTTCACTCTTTTAGAGGCTGCTTTATTTTTCTTTCTCCAAAAAGAATGAAACTCTGAAATAACCATGGCCCTAAGAGCGATCTTGACCCTCAACCTCTTCAACATGATGAATGAAGAGGCAAACCATGTATCCACAATCTTCAACAATGATATATTTATGTACTCCTTGTAGATAGTGAGGGCATTTGTATGATTTTATACAAAGTTGCGGATATGACGTGCATCCTCAATAATTCTTCCAATCCAGAGCACATAAGAAGCAATAGATTTAAGTGATAAGTTCAACGAATGGACAATGCAAGGTGTCCAAAACACTTGTGGATATTTAGCTCCCACAATCATGCTAACAACCTTGCAAACAGGTGCATTATCTGTAATGATTTGCACACAAGAATCAACACCTACATCTTCAATAACTTTAATAAACAACTCACCCATAGATTGTGCATCCTTGTATTGTCCAAGTGCATCCACTGATTTCAAGGAAACTGGACTATTCAAAGAAGACACCATGAAGTTGATGAGTGGGTGTCAAGCTAGATATGTCCATCCATAAGAAACAACACTAACCCGAGATGTTGGCCATGCTGATTTAATAGGCTCAAGCATTTTTTCCACCTCTTTTTTTTGCCTTTGTCAACAATGTGGTTCTAAGCTTCTCTGACCTAAGAGGCACATAACCTCAGGGAGCCCCTTGAGTTAGAGCATAACACATCTCAATAAATAGAGGTGAGCATGCAAAATTAAATGATATGAAGTTTTGATAGAAAAAAAAGGCAAGGGTGAGATCAAGCTCTTCTTGTTTCTCTTTATGAAAAATCTTGTCCATTGAACCAAGTTAAATTGCCTTTCTTTTTGTTGCTTGTCCCCCACCATAACTCTCAAATGGAAATTTGTTGCTTCTTTTCCTCAAGAATGGAAGGGGGTCATCATTTTTTTGTTTGTTTTGTTTTGTTTTTTTTTTTTTGTAGCCACATTTTCCATACCAACATTGACCTCTCTTTCCATTTCTTTCCTCTTTGGTAAAGGCACCTTTTTACAAGCTGTAATTCCACAACTTGGTAAAGCCAACAAATGAGGTTTCACAAGGTAATATGTGCTTGTGAAATTAGTGTTGCAATATTTGAATTTCCAAATCACATTACCTCCTCCCTTCACCTTGCTGCTTGGCCATTGCTCTCTTGTGACATATTTCCACAAGGGATATTTGTTATCTTGAGGAGGATGTCTTCCATCGACATTTGAAGCTATTGTTGCAGCCTGACTTACAATAGAGGGAACACTTGCAACAAACCCTGATGAAATTGGGACAGGAGGGGCATCTCCAATGGGGACATTCTTCCCCTTCCTTTGCCCCTTCCCTACTGCCCTTGATTGAACCATGAATACTAAAAAAAATAAATAAAAAATAAAAAAATGCACAAATTTGTAAAAGAAATGCACATGCGAACTGCTGTACTAAAAATGCAAAAAAACTAGAGAGAAAATGCTCTTACTTGTTGCTTGAATATCCTTGAAAATGTTCCCACACCCTTTGCTCTTTGCCCTCACACACCCACAACAAACAAGAGAGGTGAATGTGAAATTAGAATGGCCAAATCTGCCTTTTAACACCACGCAGAGGTATGAATTTCGGGACTCATGTCCTAGAATCGGGACATGACTGTGTCTGATTGGGACACAATCGTGTCTCGATCAAACATGACCAGAAAGACACGAATTTGACTGAATCATGCCCAATTCACCTGATTCAGGACACGATGGGCCAGGGGGACAAATTTGGTTTCATAAATAAAATGAATTAATTTAAATCATAAAAACAAATAATAATAATAATTTTGTTAAATTTTATTTTTATTTAAAATATACCATTTATTTATATATTTTAATTTTGAAAAAAAAAAATTAATAGTAAATACATAATTTATTTATATATTTTAATTTTAGAAATGGTTTTGTAATCGTAAATTTATTATTAATTTAAAGTAATAAAACATATGTTATTTTATATTCTTATAAAGTAATAAGATATTACTTGCACATATGTTTACTTTAATAAAATTATGCTAAAAAAATTATCATAAAGTTTGAAATTTATTTTTAGAAATAATTTTTTTTAAGCTTTATACCCCATATTTAATTAAAATATAGAGAAAGAAGTTTTTTCTCTAAAACATGTAGATTTTGGGGTTCGCAAATGGAAAGGTTAAGGACATTGAAGGCTATCAAACTAAAATTTATGAAATTGGGGGCCTATTATGATATCTTATATACACAAGTCCTTCAATTTAGTAGTGAGGCAGGGTTTTCATAGAACTTGGATGTAAAGCCTCATTGTATCTATTTTCAAAATGTGGGATAAAATCATTCTCTCTAATTATAGGACCATTATGAATAAACCCATTTTAACCAAATTGTAAAAACATATTTTGGAAAATAACATAAGCTTTTGGCGAGAAAGCCATGAAAAAAGAGCTAAAAACTATGTTGGATTTTGATGATATCATTCTACTATAGTACAACTTGTTACTATTATAATCATTATAAAGGAGTGTTGTAATATAAAAACCAGTTTCTTGTGTTATTTGATTGACTTAGAAAAGATCTTGAGGGAGTACCCAAGATAGATAATTGAAATAGGTTGGAAAAGATAAAGATTCCTCTTGAGTTGAGGGTCATTATGATAAGATTGCATGAGAATATGATTGCCAAGTTTAAGAACATTGAGGGATTGCCAAAAATAATTAACTGTAGTATCAAAGTTAAGAAAGATTGTCCCTTGTCCTCTACCCTTTTTGATCTGAAAATGAGATCTTAGATTAATATTAAGGTATTATAGACTCATGTGCAAGATTTTCCTATATTACTTAGTGTAATGGATCAAAAAGATTGCAAATAATATATACAGTGAGCAGTTAGAGAAACATAACAAACACACACACATAACACAACAAATAATCAAGGAGTTCACCCAAAACTCTTGGGCTACGTCTCTTGGTCTAGCTTTTAGTGGTGACCTCTCTATTATGTCTTCAAGAGCAGAGTTTTTACAAATGTGAGCTCAAATTGAGTCTCAACATAACAAGAAAAAACAACAAGATTTTGCTTGAATCCCTCAAGTATTTTTGAGTACAAAGACTCTCCCTCTCGCTCTTTGTCTCTATTTTCTCTCTGTCTCAGCATTGCTTGCCCTGTCTCTGACACTGAGTGGATTTTAAGCCTAATGGTGCTTGACTGTTCGTTTTTCCTTTCGGCTCTCTGGCTCCCAACCTTTGTCAGTTCAAATCCCCTCTGAGCGTTAAACAATCATTATGAAATGCCTTCAGGTATGGTGGCCACCTGTTTTTAAATGGAACGGACCTTTGGCATGGTTGAAATCCCCGAGAACAAGTTTCCCTGTTTACACAGAGAAATACACTAAAAACATGCAAAAACTCTTTCTATCGAACTTCAAAAATCATCGAATCCACCCTATAATCCTTTCGGATCCGCCTTTGGTTGCTATCGCAAGTCCATTGTTGATCTGTGTGATCATTGATCCAATGGCTGATATTCATTTTGGGCGGCTTATGCGCACAGAGATTACCTGCCCGAAAAGGCGGTTTTCTCTCCAGCGCCAAGCCACGTGTCGGCCAGTGTATGGGATCGGGCGGAGCCCGTCCAATACCACTTACCGCCTGAGGCCCGTCCGAAATACCACTCATTATAGAACTCAATATCTATATATATATATATATATATATATATATATATATATATATATATATATATTATATATATATATATATATATATATAGCTTCATGCATAAACCTTTCGGGGCCGTTTTATCGCTCCAGGCGCATTTCCTTCGTATTTTGTTTATTTAACGAAAATGCAAAATTACATAGAAAAACCCTTTCTTCCGGAACTCAAAATATATTAATTTGCACCCATAAAACCTGTCGGGTTTGGCTATCACAAGTCGCATATGTATCGGCCCCGCTTCATTTTATTGCTGCGATGTGATATATCGCAATCACATATCGCATAGTCCTCGAGCCGTGATTAGTCTTCCTTGTGTTTTTAGCGATGCGATACTGCAAGTAAATCTGGACCGTTGATCCGCGCGCTTGATCGACGGTCCTCGTTGACTTGCGCTGATCGTTGTTGCGATTTTCATATGTATGCCTCCAATAGACTTCATTTGCCACCTCCAATTGTGATATGCCGATTAGATCTGGACCGTTGATCGGTCCGATCCAACGGCTCCTACGCAATGTTGCTTTAGCCTCCGCTTAACTCTGTTTTCGTCATTTCTTCATGTTTTTCCCGTGTGATAGTGTTTTCTGCCATTTGTTAATGTTTCCCCTTGCGATAATGTTTAAGTATATGAAGACTTAGAGGGTTTTAGGATCCATTTTGGATCACTTTTGTGGCACATGCATTAACAAATTAGAAGATTGTATGGAAGCAATGTGATGTGCTGGCCAAATTCTAGCTAGTATAGGCATCACTATTATTCTATACACTAATGATATTATTCTTATGGCAAGGAATCCCCGTGATCTTGGAAAGAAAGGATCCTTCAGGATTTCTGCACCAGTATGGGAATGATTATTAATACTAACAAAACAAAAGTCATGATAATTAAATCCAAAAAGACCACTCATGATACTTTTGTTTATGATAACAACAACTTGGATGAAGTGTCTTCATACAAATATATTGGACTCGATTTTCATCACAAGCTCAACTAGAATTATAGCATTGAGAGAAAGATAAATGGAGGGTGGAAAGTTCATTATGAGCTTGAAAACAATTCAAAATCAACAAATAGTTGGATATGGGATAAAAATCTCATCTTTGAGGCTTTTGCTACTCTTATATTTCTTATGGAAGTGAGGTGTGTGGATGTAGTATCTCTAAAGAGTTGTGGAGAAATATAGATACAAAATAATTTTATAACCTACAATCTCAAAGTTAAATGAAATACACACTATCATATCCTCCTTATAGAAGTAAGCATATCCCCCACTAATCACATCATGATGTCTAGATACCTAATGTACAAGATCAAGTTAAACAAAATGGAAAGCAAGAGGCTTCCTAACATTGCTTCAAACTGATGTCTTCGGAATAGGAAAAAACCCTAGCTGCCGCTGCTCTGCCCCTGCTGCAGATGTACAGACCTGCATCTCTGCAACCTGGCACACCCATCCCTACACGGTACTGCTGGATCGACAATCATTACAAGTCTGGTCGCTAACTAACAATGGAATACCCTGCGGGAGGGACGGGGTCCGTTCCTCCCCCACCTTCCTCATCACGGCAAACGGAAAATGAAGCGGCATCTACTCCCCTGTTCTCTTATGGCAAAGTCGCTGCACGATTTCAGAACTATGGAAACGACCGAAGCAAGGAACCAATCCATGATAGCGAGGACTTCCCGATCGCTGATGATCAAAAGGACACAGATCAGGGTGCATCACAACCAAAAGCAAAGTCAACCACATGCATTCCAAAGGCTAAAGAACGTATTAAAGTCAAGCTACCAAGCCATCGTATCAATGGCGAAATACAATATCTGAAAGATCATGCACTGATTGGAAAGTTTTTGGGTTTCTGGCCTACTGAGAAGGCCCTTCATGGTTGGATAGAATCCAAATGGAAGCCCAAAGGACAAGTCTCCCTGTTAATAGGACCCAAGGGTTTCTTCACAGCTATCTTTCACTGCATGGAAGACAAAACCAGAGTATTTGAAGGCGGCCCATACTTCTTCAATTCCTCGGGTCTATTCCTTCGCGAATGGAAGCCTCAATTCAACCCAGATACAGAGGATCTCAGTCATGCTCCAGTCTGGATCCGCCTGTATTCCCTGCCCACCGAATACTGGAAAGAAGAAACATTAAAGAACATTGGTAACAGCATCGGCACCTTCATCAAAGTAGCTAAGGATACAAAGTACCGAAGATTCACCTCATATGCCAGGATATGCGTCCAGATGCAGCTCAAAAAAACCCTTGCAGACTCGGTAAGTCTCTTCCATGATGATTTTGAATGGCTTCAACCTTTAGACTATGAACACATTCCCTTTCGTTGTCGCAAGTGCCATGAGCATGGCCATCTCTTTAGGGAATGCCCCTTGAATGCCCAGACCCACGTTGCTGCCAATGAAACTCCTAAAGATTTAGATGGATTCACCAAAGTAACTTCCCGCCGAAGGCATGCAAAAAAGCATCCGGCTGCCCCCTCCAGCCCCAAAAATCCTGAATCCCAGAACCGGTTCCAAATCCTCACCCCTCATGATTCTTCAGATAATCCCTTAAAAGCCCCTCAATCTTCTTCCGCCCCTCCATCCACCTCCTTTCATCCCCACCCAGAGGTGGATCCCTCTCCTCCGTCGTCCTCAAAGCTCCATCCCTCCGTGGAAGAGAATATCGAGGAGTCAGCCGCAAACCCTCAGGCCTCTAACATGGACTTGGATGCAGCCTTAGCTTTAAGTTTCCAAGAAGGTATCTCAGATGATCCTCAGGACACCCCTATCAATATGGAGGAAGATCCAGAGACGGTAAGTCTAGATGGGCTAGATATTCTCACACTTGAAGCAGCATGTAAGCAGAAAGAATACAACGCCATCCCCCCCTGGGAAATAGACAGATTGGAAGGGGTTCTCATCAAAGCACAAACGAGCAAATGTTTGGGCATACAACCAGGCAGTCTTTGGGACGGAAATAAAATCCTCAAAGAAGCAAAAAAAAGAGGACGCAAGACGGAACTACAGAGAACCATTATCCTGGGCGAGATCTTAATGGAATCGGGGCGATTTCCAAAGTTGACAAAGTACTACAAACCCAAACATCAAAGTTCCTCATGAAGCTCATCTCTTGGAACATGAGAGGGCTCAACAGCCCCTCCAAACACCGAATGTTAAAAATCATGATTCAATCAGAGAAACCAACTGTTGTTTTTCTACAGGAAACTAAAATACCAATGTCATTCTTGAAAAAATCCTTCGCATAGCCTGGCCAGGAAGCAGATTTGTCTCTGTTGATGGGCTAGGTGCCTCAGGAGGACTTGCTATAGTCTGGAATCCACAGTCCATTACACTTCAGGACTTTCATGCTTTGCGCAACTTCATTCAAGCCTCATTTCATATTCTGGGTACGGAAATACATGGTCTACTCACCAACACATACTTCCCGCAGGATTTACATAAAAAATTAGAAGTGCTGGAAGCCCTCACTGCACTCAATGCCAATAGACTACATCCTCTTTGGATAAGTGGGGGCGACTACAATATCATCACCAGCCTAACGGAAAAAAAAAAGGTGGTAGGATGAAACTAGAAGAGGATAGCACAAGCCTCAAAGAATTCATACAAAACAACCAACTCATAGATCTGCAAACATCAAATGGTTTGTTCACTTGGACAAACAAACGGAGAGGACCACACCACATTGCATCCAGATTAGATCGCTTCCTCATTTCAGACAACGCCATTAATTTGGGCGGAGCGCTTCATGCATCTATCCTGCCCCAAGGAGGTTCAGATCATTAGCCCATTATGCTCCAATGGATAAGTCCAAGTAAACAATCCAATTGCCCCTTTCGTTTTGAATCCTTCTGGTTCACTAACCCAGACTTCAAAAGAATGGTGCAAGCTGTTTGGAAGTCATTCACTCCTCCAACAGGAGCAAAAATGTATCAATTTCAACAGAAGCTCAGACACCTCAAGCAAGCAATCAAGGCCTAGAACAAATCAAAATTCGGCAACATCTTGGATGCAAAGAAAAGTCTGGAGCAGAGCATGTGTGATCTCCAGCAAACCATCATCACCGAAGGCATAACAAAAGAACTAGCTAACAAAGAGCACTCCCTCTGGATGGAGCTTGAAACCCGAAGGTTACAGGAGGAAATCCTATGGAAGCAAAAGTCACGCATCAGATGGCTAAAAGAAGGCGAAAAGAATACCAAATTCTTTCACCGCTCCACTATTCAACGCAGAATGCATAACAACATCGCATTCATCAACAACAATCAAGGGGACCGAATAGAAAAGCACGAAGACATTGAGAAGGCATTCAGAGATCATTTCCAGGAAGCTCTTAAAGAACAACCAGGAAGCCGTTAAGCGGCCATCAAAGCAGTAACTCAGCATATTCCAAAGCTAATCACTGAAGATCAAAATCAAAATCTCCTGAAACAAGTCACCATGCAGGAGGTCGAAGAAGCTATGGCACAACTCAAAGATGGTAAGGCACCTGGACCTGATGGTTTTACTGCCAACTTCTTTCATGAATTTTGGGATCTGATCAGCTCGGAAGTCTGGGACTTAGTGGAAGAATCCCGCTCCATGCATTGGGTCCTTCCCTCCCTCAACTCCACATTCATAGCTCTCGTCCCCGAAAGCGAAGAAGCCAATACGCCTGACAAATTCCGGCCAATTGCCCTTTGTAATGTCATCTACAAGCTCATTTCCAAGGTTGTGGCCAATAGACTCAAACCCCTCCTTCCTCTTCTTATTTTACCGGAACAAACAGGGTATGTCGAAGGCCGTCAGATCATGGATGGCATAATCTTATCCAATGAAGTAATCCATTCGCTAAAAATTCTCAAAAAGCCGGGCATGATCATGAAGCTTGATCTATCTAAGGCCTTTGACAAACTAAGTTGGGAGTACATTCAACAAATGCTGCTTGCCTTCGGATTTAGTGCTACCTGGACTCGATGGATTATGAACCTCATATCCTCCCCCTGCTTTTCAGTTCTCCTCAATGGCTCCCCCTCCCTTCCCTTCCGTTCATCACGAGGCATTCGTCAAGGAGATCCTCTCTCCCCGTTCATTTTCATACTCATGGCGGAAGGGCTCAGTCGCCTCCTCCATCACTCTGTTTCCTCCAAAGCAGTCAAAGGCTTAGCACTTCATGGTCTCAATCCGTTGTCACATCAACAATTTGTGGATGACACGATGCTTTTTGGTCACTCCTCTTCCCAAGAAGCTAAAGCTTTCAAATCTTTGCTCTCTCTTTTCTCTGAAGCCTCTGGCACTTCCATCAATGCCTCCAAGTCTCAACCTTTTTTCTTCAATACCCCTGTCTCCACTCAGCGCAACATTGCTCGAATTCTAGGCTTCTCCATTGCTGTCCTGCCATCCAAGTACCTGGGGGCTCCTCTCATGGCTTCGGCCCTCAAGCACGCATCCTGGCGCATGCTGTTAGATAAACTGGAAGCGAGACTCTCTTCCTGGACTTACCGATCGCTCAACATAGCCAGTAGACTCATTTTGATCAAGTCTGTCCTCCAAGCAATGCCTCTGTATCTCTTTTCTATTCTAGCAGCACCAAAGTGGGTGCTCAAGGCTATCCGTAATCTCCAACGGGGCTTTTTATGGGGATCGAATGGACTCAACAGAAAATGGGCCCTTGTCAAATGGGCGGAAGTATGTCAATCTAAAGCAAATGGAGGATTAGGACTAAGGGATCCCCTACAAAGCAATAGCACCATGGGTGCAAAGGTTTGGTGGAACTGGCTAGTAAAGCCGCACATCCCCTGGGCTAAGTTGTGGCAGGCTAAATACGCACCAGGCAGTCAGTGGAACGAGTTCATCAGAATTAGTCTGAGCATAACGGGCTCCATGATCTGGAACTCGGCTAAAATTCACAGCGCCTTCATTCAAGCATACAATTTTTGGGAGGTCCACTCAGGGACAACGACACGTTTTTGGGAAGACTCTTGGCAGCAATTGCCAAAACTCGCTACGCTCTTCCACAAACCTCGATGGCAGCACCACATGCAACAGCCAAATACAACCAACGTCTCTTAGTTTTGGCAACAACAAGAACCTCCAGATTTCTGTACTTGGAAACCAACTAGATCCTGGCAGACTGACTGGCAAGATGAAACATATGATGACATAGATAAGGAGCTTCTTCAAAGGAAAATCATTCCTTCCTCCCAACAGGACAAATTGAGATGGGGACACACCTCAAGAGGGATCTTCACCACCAAGGAGGCCTATTCCATACGCTATGATCAAGGTACTCATGACAAGGATCAATTATGGACGCATGTATGGCAGCCAAGACTATGGCCCAAAATATCCACCTTCCTATGGCTCCTAAGCAAACGACGTATTCTTACTTGGGATAATCTCCAAAGAAGAGGATTCACAGGCCCCTCAAGATGCCCAAATTGCAACGCTCAGGAGGAAACCATCGTTCATCTCATGGAAACATGCCCTCTCGCAGCTCAGATATGGACTAAGGTAGATCACTGCAATAACGGAAGACAGGAAAGGCATGGGGACATCGCAAGCATTCTACGAAGTTGGCCCAAACAACCCTATCAAAGCCCCATTTTGAATTCTTTATGGAATCTCATTCCAGGCTTTCTATACTGGGCATTATGGAAGGAAAGAAACAATCGAGTCTTCAACAACAAGAGCAGATCAGCAGAAATCCTCTGGCTTCTCCTAAAGTATAACCTCCAAGAAACGCTAGCACTCAGAGCTTGGACAGAAAATGACTGGCCTACTTCACCTCAGGAAAAACACATCTGGCAGACCTGGAATCTTAACATCACCTACTCCCAATTGGATACTCACCGAATCCCCTCCAAAAGCATCTCCCCCTCCCAATGGTCCCCCCCCTGCAAGAGCTTCTTTCAAACTCAACTTTGATGGGGCTGCTAAGGGGAATCCGGGCCCGTCAGGGTATGGAGGAGTCATCAGAAATGCAGAGGGATTGGTAGTATTCATTTACTATGGTTCAAGTGGGACAAATACCAATAACATGGCGGAGCTGGAAGGAATGTGGAAAGGAATCTGTATGGCTGATCACCACAACTTCTATCCATTGGAAGTAGAAGGAGATTCCCAAATCCTAATCAATGCAACAATCAGAATCCAAGCAGGGTCCTCAGCAGCTAAAATCGCCTCCAGCTGGAGACTTCTCAGCAGGTTAGAAGCATTGGAAGACAGGCTCCGGCGCCCTAACAATATTATCTTCAAGCATGTTAGGCGCACAGCCAACAAAGTTGCTGATAGACTTGCAAACCAAGGGGTGAATCAGCAAAGTCCTCAATACACAGGTTCTCTCCATGATGAAAAGGATACAAAACTTAAACAGGAATGCCACACGTTGGTGCTCCAAGATCTTCACCCCTCAGATGCGGGTGCAAGAATGGCATAACGATATGGGGGCGGGCTTACCACTGGGCAAGTGGCAGCCCAGCCCCGCCACATGTCACCAGCATTTAAAGGATGGAGTTAATACACCCTCCAGATATTTCCTCCGCGGCACTCGAAATGTTATGTCCTCCCCTCCTAGCGCGATGTCTGCATTTCCGCCCTCCGGGAAACTTATGACGGGAGCTGGTTCGCACATGGCTCGACGCAGGTCTTCTCCTTATAATTTCAGCGAATGCAGCGAGGTAATGTATTGTTTATGGCTTGTCTGGGTTAATGTCTGGTCTGGTAGCTTTGTGTGGTGGCAGGTTCAGAGAGATGGGGGCGGCGACGCAGCAATCCGGCTCCCAGCTCTTCCCTCCCATCTCTCTGTGCTTAATTGCAGTCGCTGGTGGTCTCGTCCTGCTTTCTCACCTGTGCCTTCAGCCATCCCGTGGTCTGCGCTTTGGTTTGCTCAGCTCAGCTGCAGCAATCCCCTCCTGCATTTTCCGGGGCCTTCTGTAGCCATTTCCTGTGCCCTATGGCCTTCTGCTGCAATCCCCTGTGCCCTCTGGCCCTCCCGTGCCTCTTCGCCTCCGCTGCTTTACTCCCCATCCATTCTTCAACGCTCCAGCCTCCTTTGTCTGCAATGCCTAAGGAAAGGCTTCATGCAAGCTGCCGTCGTGGAGGGTCTCGGGGAGGAGCGAGAGGTCGTGCCTCCATCCCTCATTCCTCTGACTCGCTGTCGGACGATGCAAACAGTGCTCGTCGATGACGCGGAAGAAGACCAGGGCGTGCCCAAGCCCCGGCTTGCCATCACAGCTCCCATCCTTCCTCCCGCTTCAGCTTCCCCTGCCTTCTGGATTCCGACACATACTATGTGTCTGTCAAAATCGAAAAATGTGAGCATGAGGCTCAGGGATCAGCAGCAGCGGAACTCAGGTCTCCGGCTCCACTTCTGGAATAGCCACCCTTATCACCTGCACAGAGGGTCGGCCCTGCAATTTTGCCTCCAGCTCCAGAACAGGGGCAGCACCACGGGGCAGAAGCAGCAGCAGGAGCAGTGGCCAGTCCAAGTGCACCTGCAGAAGATGACGCGCCTCACACCGATTCAAGCGAGCCGGATCCATATGCTTGCTGAGTGGTGGAAGAGGTGCCATCAACCTCTGTGGATGACTGAACTGGTTCTCTGGGTTAGCGGGCGACAGGCTTGGCAATGTATTTTGTTACTTTGTTGGGTAATCACATGCCTCTTTTTCAAAGCTCTTTCGGTATGTAAGGTTGGTGCGCTGTCTACAGCGGCACAACCACAGTCTTTATGTCATGCTTATATATGCGGTGTCAATGGCGGAATCTAGTGTCTAGGATTATGTTTTGAGTCAGTCTGTGGGTTCTGGGTTATGGTCAAGAGTCTGTATGTCGGAAAATATTTGGGTTTCAGGTCTTTTCTCCTCTCTATCAGATTTTTGTAACAGCAGGCAAGTCTCCCAATCTTGGGGAAGGACTCATGCCTGGCTGGTCATGGTTATCACTGCTGCTAAATCCATCTCTGTAGGATGATGCTATCCGAGGTCCGCCTCGTTGTAAGTTCTGAATTTTTTGTACCATAATAGAAATTAGCATAATTTACAAAAAAAAAAAAACATTGCTTCAAACTCCAATCAAAATCCCCATGGGCTTAAGTAGGGATGGCATAGGGATGCCCAACCTTAGCTAAATTGTTGGAGTATATTAAGAATATATCATTATATAGAATAAAGATAATATAAAAAACTATTATTATATCAAAATTTAAGCAGAAATTGTGGTATAATAAAGAGTTAGAGAGAAAAAAGGCAATTAAGATATTATGAGGAGGTGACTGACCATAATTTAGAATATCAAAAGTACCTCTCTATATTGACTAGTGTAAAAAAGAAAATAAACATTGCAAAGATAAGGAATAATTCTCATGAGCTCCATAGCAAAATTAGGAATTAATTAATTTCCAAAACACCATGGGATGAAAGAGTTTGTCACCTTTTTTATAGTAATAGGTTTGAATATGAAAAACATTTATTTTGATATTGTGCTTCATATACCCAGATTAGGCCTCAATTCCAAAATATTTGTCACAACACTAACCATCCTAACCCTTTTTTTACATGGAATGAAAGCACAAGAAACCCTACAGTGCTTCCCCACATTTCATGGATGGTAAATTTGGTAAATTGTTGTCCCTAATTATGGGGCATCGCCCCAAGGGAATCAAAGAGATTCAATTTTTCTATCATCAACAACTACCATCAATATTAAAGAACTTCACACTTGGCTCTAGACCACTTGGGCTAACCCTTGGGGCTTAACCATCCTAACCTTTATATCAACAATAAAAATTATTTATATCCCTATTACAAAAAACCAAAAAGTCCACAAAAACCCCTTAAAATGTTATCATCCATAAAGACACATCACCCGTATTAAGAGGACCTCACCTCCAAAAACTTATCACCTATATTTAGAGGACTTCACCTCCAAAATTTGGAAGACTTATTGGCGTTACCTAATTGGTACCATTGAGTCATAAAGACACTAACACAACCTCAAGCATAGCAAATTACTTGGTCATACCACACATTAGCAATATTGGCTAGGAATGTTAGTGTTTTGGAGAATTTGGTATGTACGGATAAATACTAATTCCCTAGATAAGTAGTTGTATCTAGAACAACAGTTTAAAGTGTTTTAGAAATTTCCTATAAGCAATAGATAAGATGAGAAGATAGAAGACCTACTTGTAGTTCCAGTTTCCTCTCGTCTCCCTTGTATCGATCCTGTCGCTCGTTCCTGCACTTAATCCGCTTGAGAAGTACCCTGCAAAAATAAAAGAAAACAAAGAACCAATCAAAGCATACGATCTATTGAATATAAGTGAAAGGAATGAGATACAATTCACACATATAAGCATTATGAAACAATACAAACATATGGGGAAAAGATTCAAAAACTTTGATAGATAGAAGAAGGAATTACAACCATTGGTGTCTGATTCAAAGCCATTCCTGAAGTTTGGATCCCATCCACATCACATCAAAAGCATGGCAAACTTGTAGCATTACAATACTTGCTTCAAAGCCAAATCTCATAGTAGCATTATCTCCTTTCAATTCAACATAATCCAGCCCCTGATCACTTAGATGAGTGGTCAATTTATAAGAAGATGAAGGAGGTGTTGTCATAAATGATGGCATTGAATGGCATTCCATACTTAGAATTAGTTCCATGGAGGAAGGGATGAGAGGATAGGATGCACCTTAACTCATTCCTCATCAATTTTCGAGCTCATAGGAGTTGATAAGTGAGGGAACCTTCTAGATGACTCCAAAAGATAAGAATATTCCCCAAACCCTATGTGAATTTCGCTCATTCTTGCCCAGCACAGGTGAAAGGGAGCCTAAGTGCTCTGAGAGCACCCTGGTAGTGGACTCAACTGCTCTGCAGCGCACCTTTATAAGGGCTTACCTGCACTGGTCCCTCTAGAGGTTATTTCTGGATGTCTTCAAGTCATGAAATTGTCTGGGAAGGAGGAAATTAAAGGGGTGACTTGTTTAGGGCATGAAGCAACTGAAAAATGGGTCTTGATGATCCCTAAAACACTAATCTGGATGTTGGGATTTGATGTGCCCAAATGGATCTGTAACCGCTACCCCCTAAAGCATGAAGTCAGAAAAATTCCAATGTCGAATGAAATGCTTTACGATGTGATGAGGAGGTATCGAAGTGGAAGGTGACCTGCATAAATTACAATACATATATCATGATATTTGATTTTTCATGAATTGCTGAGGGAAGGCATACCCATGCTCAGCTTATAAACTTTCATTACATGTACATAAACAGTCGTCTATAGATATAGAACATGATCAGAATGATCATCAATGTAAAGCCATTATACATATGATTTAGTACTCCTGAAATCGCAACCCAAATGGATGAAACTAGATCTGGGGTCTTCTATCTCGTTCAATAATTCACTCAAGTACAAGTCTAACCATGTGAATATGTGATCTGAAGTCGAATATGGGAAGACACCATCTGGTTACCAGCCGATGATGTAAGTTGTTAACAGATGCGAGAGAAAACACCGATAATGATAATGATCCTCAAGGTACTACAGTACATTCTGCATGGTGTGAATGGATGATTTGATGTTGAACACCATACAAAGTCTTTCGGTCGAAGGCCATTTATGTCAACCTATCACCGGAAGTGAGAAACCTGCCATTGATGTATGCAAGCCTCAAGGTACTGGAAAGGTGTTTTTAAGTCAACTTCTTGGATAATGTGCTGATGTAGATAAGAAGCGACTCGTTGTAGGAGGGCCTTGATGTATCCCACATTAACGACATGAAATAAGTGTAGTGATTTTTCGGAGATGGAATTTGACTGATGACACAAGGTTCAGGAATGGCGGTCATGAAAATGAAGGTTTATGGTAGTGCAAAGGATGAATTTTTACTGAATGACTTCTCTTGAACATGTCGACGACACTAAAGTGAATTGATAGCATTGACCCAAAACAAAGTGATGGATGGTATGATATACCAACGGTGTGATAGCCATCAAGCTAATAACCCAACCCTGATAGTCACGGTGATGGAGTGAAAGTGTCATGTTCAAGAGCGACCTGCTACCATAAAGTGGTTTTCCCCTTTTCCCATTTTCCCCAGTCATTACTAACTAGTACCTCTTTATTTTTATCAAGCTTGAGGAGGATAACATATGCTTGTTGTATAATTTCACCCTTTGGGCGAATCCATCGCTATTTGATGTTTTAACGAGTCTAGAGAAGGTGAAACTCAGTCTTGTCTAGATGGACAAGTTTGTCGCTATTTGATGTTTTAGCGAGTTTAATGACAAATATACCTCGGTCCTTTTCATGTTTAGAGAGTTCGAAAATGGACAAAAAGAAAACTCCACAAGTTCTTTTTCTTAAATTAATCTCTCAAGCCCAAAAAATCGTAAAATAATATAAGAGAGATATGGTTTCCAATTCGTTAACAAGCTGGAAAGAACAAGAGCTTGACAATCTTTTCATGTTTAGAAAGTCTGAAAAGAGCTTAAAGAGAACTCCAAGGGGGTTCCTTTTTCATTTTTAATAGAGCTCTAAAAAGAGATAAAAGTGCGCTATGTGGTCAAAGGTACAATTTACAATCGAGCACGTTGAATTTTGTAAGTTAGTTGCAAAACCTGCTCAAAACACCACCAAACGGATTAAAAATATTTGTTTCATAGGCAAAAATAGGTAAATACTAATGCTTACTTGATTAATGAACATGAAATAGACATAAAATAAGTTTTTACCATGACATTTTTACCATTTGGAACTTACCATTCAGTTTTGTGCTCTAAGCTAGTTTTTTACCTTGATCTTCACCAGTTGATTGCGAGAGATTCTGCAAACCATTTCTCGAGCCATCTGGACTAGGTAGGAACTAAACCTCTCTACTTTCTTTTCAAGTCATTCTTTTATCATTTCATGTAGGTTTTAGGGTTTTTTGGGGCCCCTGGGGTTTCATTTTTTTGCCCTGGGATCAGACAGACTTTCACATCGAAAACTGCACTGAAGAGCACCTAGATAGAAGCCTGCATGCTCTGCAGCACACTGTCTCTGTGTGTTGGCTGCACTAGGCGTTTTTCCCAAGTTTGTTTTAGCTATTTGCTCCAAAATTTGTCTTGTTTTTTGCATGGAAAGGATCCTAATTAAGCTTATGATTTTGTTTCAGGCTTTCATCGGATCAGAATGTCGATTACGTGGCGAGAAAGAGACCATGAAGAAGCAGACATGGTTGCCCTAAACAATCCAGGTACAGTTGAGGCCCTCAAAAACTGCTGGTTACTCAATTACTTCAAGTTGTCCAGAATGAGGAAACAAATAGAACTAGTGCAGTTCCTTGTTTGTGCATGGGATCTGAAAGATCATAATTTTCACATTAGGGACAAGATTGTCCCTATTACCATTGATGATATTTACTTTATTACCAGATTGTCGAGGTGAGGTACCCCCATCTCACTTTCTAGATTTGCTCGTGGAGGTGAATCGGTGACAGATTATGTTAGACAATTTTGTCAGTCAGGTACACAACCTAGCAAGGATGGGAAAATAAACATCAGGGATGTAGGTAATTTTCCTTTGAGAATGATCCTCTTCACAATCGCAAAATTGGCTGGCAGCGTGACACTACATCTGGTGAACATATCTTATATGTGGTATGCACTGGAGTGTCTAGAGCTAAAAGTTTTCAACTGGTGTGAGGTTGTGCTTTCTTTACTAAAAGAACAACTGACTAAGGTAAAAAGTGGTAAGACGAAGAATTTCTGCTATGGTTCGATCTTAATTGCTTTTACCTTAGAGAGAATCCCATTGATGCAACCACAACATGTACCACTGGGTGTAGTTGGTCCTAGAGGTCCACATATGCAGAGGTGGGTCGAATTGATGGCTCGACATGCGGGTCAGTCAATAATCATTTTTTCCCCTGTATTTTTCAGTTGGATCGAGCGACAACATATTTTCTTCGAGGAGCATCCATATTCGGTGATGGATTTTCGTGGAGATCCATATTTGATTCTACCAGTCGGAGCACAAAGGGTTTCTATGGGTAGGTTGTTTGACCAAAGTGTTTTTGATTTTTCAAGTTTCTACATGTTTTTGTGTTTTTAATGTTTCCAAGACTAAACTAAAATTACTCTTATGCATGCAGATGTGGGTACTGTTCGACCTATGGGACACCAACAGGTTGTAAGTGGGCCAGCGTGGAGAAACATTGGGAGAGGATTTCTCCAGGACTTGGATTTGGTCGAGACCTTAGCAGAGTTGTAGGATCACATAGAGGGATTAACCCTTGGTATTCCGGATGTCCGGATCAAGGAGTTACCTATGAGGTTGCAGTGCCACACTATTGGTGTTCCTAGCCGATGGGCGAGGTTTTTGCACATGATAGCACAAGCTCTGACCTGTTACCATGAGCACCAATAGATCTACTTAGGATGTTTTGGATGCATTTTGAGTTTTTTGGGTTAGATGACCAAACGTGTCTTGGACACAAATTTTGTAAAAACTTTTTAAAACACCTATCTATTTTAACTTTCAGAGTTTTCTATGGTTATATGAAATCCTATTCAACTGATGATGTGAATTGAAAATACTACTTTTACATGTGTCGCAAATGTCTATTTAACATATAATTCACTAGAGAATCAGTTAATGTGTTAAGATTTGTGGAAATATGTTGATATTTAATGTGTTCAAAATGTCTTTCCAAAATACGAACTCTAAGGAACATACAAAAAATGGTTGGATTTTGGACAGTATAAATGTCTGTTAGCTATAGTACAACGAGTTGCGAGTCCAGCATAACGATGATTCGACGAATTCCAAGTGAAATGGCATCAGAGAGTTGTTCAATCAATGCGTTATACTCAACGATGTTGTTCAACGATCGACCCATACAAATCCCTTGGAAACTCACTAACTCGCCACTTGGAACGAAAATAGCCCATGCTATAGAAGAAAATTTCTGCGTACTATGACTACCACCATCGGCGTAACCAAAAAAAGGTTCCGAAGACTCTAACATCTGCAACAAATGCAAAGCGGATTACTAACCAGACAAAAATCTCTAAAAGATACACACACACACACACATGCAATGAAAGCATATATACAATGAGTTTTACTACACTTAATCAAGCATAGTAACATTTGAGGTGCAGCCCATTTCGAGGCTGCGAAAATGGAATCCCATCATAATCTACTAACTCGTTGGCATCTTTTGCAAGAACACGCTTGACAATGTAAGGACCCATCCACATTGGTTCAAATTTCCCTGCTCGAAGTTTGTTAGCTTCCTAATTGTAAAGCAAGACTAGGTCTCCTTCTGAGAAGATACGAGGCTTGACATTTGTATCATATTGTGCCTTAATACGTTTCTTATGCACTTTGTTAGCCAATGTGGCATCACGACAGGTTTCATCCAGATGGATTAATTCCAAAAAATGTGCTTCTTCTTCAGAAATGTCGAGTAACAGGTCAATCACGAGTTTGAGCAATGAAATTTCACATTGTATCGGCAAGATTTCTTCCAAACCATACACCAACTAAAAGGGTGTGAATATAGTTGAATTTCTCACCAAGGTTTGATATGCCCACAAGGAAGAGTATAGGATTAAGTGCCAATTTCGCTTATGAACCCCTATCATTCTCTGCAACATCTGCTTCAGGACTTTGTTGATGGCTTCAACTTGTCCATTCACTTTGGGTGTTTCTGGGAAAATTAGTGTCTTGTTGAACGACTAACCCTTGAAGTTTGGCAGCTACCTTAGAAACAATAGGATAAAGCAATTCAATGATCTTTCCTATGTGTAACAGATAAGAGAAAGATAGTAGAAAACCAACCTGGAAATTTCGCTTGATCCCTTGCCTGATCTCTCTCTCCTTTGGCAAATCCGGTAACTCCTTCTCGTACTTAACACGCTTGGAGAGTACCTGCACAAGTACAACAACAAAGAACTGGCAAAGCATCGTGATCTATTACAACATAAACATTATAGAATCAGATATATAATGAACAAATGAAAGCATTCACAATTACGCAATCAAGTGGGAAAAATCTTGAAGAACTTTATTAATAATAAGGAGAATTACAACCCAGCTGTCTGATCCAGTGCCATTCTCCTAGCATCAATCCTTCTTCACCTCATGAACTAGCAAGAACACACCAACAAGAATACAATGCTCTCTCCTCGACGCTAAAAATAGCAGCACTTACTTGCAATTCACAACAATTCAACCTTTTGATCTCTTGAATGGGAGATATTTTTATAGATGTTTGCAAGGGTGTTAATCATCCATGGGGATTGCTTAGTGTCATTCCACTTGTTACAATGGGTTCCACAAGAGAGGGGAATTGGAGATGGTTTCCTAACTCCTTTGGTCATCCTTGGGCGAATTCAGAGAGGCAAGTGGCACAAGAGAAGTTTCTAGAAGATTCCATGAGCAACCAACTAACAAATTGTCCCGGAAATTTGTCCATCCTCGTCCATCGCACCCTATAGAAGGCCTAAATAGTATGCATCACACTTTGACAGTGTAGCAGTTAGTATGCATCGCACTTTTCCAGCGTAGCAGTCAATATGGTTCAGTTTAGGCACTTTCTAGATGATTTTTGAGATGGAACTTTTGGGGAATGATGTACTCAGATGACTAAGTTTCTTTTTAGGGTATGACACAACTCTTTTAGGGGTTGATGAGCCCTAATACATCGATATATAAGTTTGGGGTTGACGTGCCCAAATATGTCTATAACAATTGCCCCCTAAAGCATGAGGTTGTAAATATTCATGTCAGGTGAAATGCTTTATCATGAGGATCCGAAGTTTCAAACTGGAAGGTGACCTGCATAAGCTACAATACAATACATCATCATAATATGATTTTCATGATCTAGCTAAGGGAGGCATTCTCATGCTCAACTTTATAAATTTTCATTTCATGTACATAAATCAGATAGTCATCTGCAGATACAGACTGGTGATTCTACAGATATAGAGTCATCATCCATGATTAGGATGACCATCTGTATAGAGCCTTTCTATATTTGATGTTTTTGTATTCTTGAATATATCGCAGCTCGGATGGATGAAACTAGATCTGAGGTCTTCAAACTCGGTCAATCTTCGCTCGATGTACAAGTCAAACCATGTGAAGAGATGTTCTGAAGTCGAACATGGAAAGACATCACCTGATTACTAGCCAATGATGTGAGCTGTTAATAGATGCGAGAGGAATTACCAATAATGATAATGATCCTCAAGGTATTACAGTACAATTCACATGGTGTGAATACATGACCCGATGTCAAACACCACGCAAAATCTTTCGGTCGAAGGCCATTGATGTCAACCTGTCGCTGGAAGTGAGAAACTTGCCATTGATGTAAACAAGCTTCAAAGCACTGGAAGGGTGTTTCTAAGTCAACTTCTTGGATAATGAGCTGACGTTGACAAGAAGCGACTCGTCGTAGGAGGGCCTTGATGTATCCCACATCTATGACACGAAACGAAGCAAATGATTTATGAAGGTGAAAATGAATTGACAACACAAGGTTCAGGAATGGCGATCATGAAAATAATAAGGTTGGAGGTATTTTAATGTATGGGACATTTAACTGGATGACTTTTCTTGAACATGTCGGAGACACTGAGATGGATTGGTAGCGTTAACCCCAAAAAGATGGATGGTATGAAAGACCAATGGTATGATGACTGGTGAACGGAATAACCCAACCCAACTCAATCATGGAGATGAAGTGAAAGTGTCATGTTCAAGAGCGACTTGCTACCATAAACTCTTCAATATTTTTCCCCTTTTTCCCTAGTCATTGCTGACCAGTACCTCTTTATTTTTGTCAAGCTTGAGGAGGATAACATATGCATGTTCTATAATTCGCCCTTTGGGCAAACCCGTCGCTATTTGATGTTTTAACGAGTCTAGCGACAGTAAAACTCGGTCTCATCTAGATAGACAAGTTTGTCGCTATTATTTTAACAAGTTTAACGATAAGTATAACTCGGTCCTTTTCATGTTTAGAGAGTTTGAAAAGAAACAAAAAGAAAACTCCATAAGTTCTTTTTCATAAAATAATCCCTCAGGGATGAAAAAAGGATAAAATAATAGAGAAGGGATGATGATTCCAGTACTTTAATGAGCCGGAAAAGACAAGCACTCGACAATCTTTTCATGTTTAACGACTTTGAAAAGGGTTTAAAGAGGACTCTATAGTTTTCTTTTAATTTTTGAATCAAAGCTCGAAAAGAAGACAAAAAGTTTGCTTGGTGGTCAAAGATGCTCAATTCACCATTTAGCACATCAGATTCTATCGACAATTGTTCATCCTGCTCAAAACTCCATCAAATTGATTAAAATACATATTTATGGATGAAAAATGAACTAAAACTAACATTTACTTGAAGTACATAGAAAAGTAAACATAAAAAGTAGTTTTAACATTTCATTTCAAATATTAGATTTGGATCTCTGAAGCATTTTCCCCCTCAAATTTCACCAGTTGATTGTGAGAGATTCTATGGACCATTTTCCGCGCCATTAGGACCAGGTAGGAGCTATCCTTCAGCTCTTCATTTTCATTCCATCTTTTTACAATTCTGGGCAAGTTTTTCCACTTTTCTGGGCCTCAGGGGTTTGAATATTTTGCTCTCCAATCATCGCACCTTGCCTATATCGAAAGGTGCGATGCATACTGGGTTTCCAATAGGCCAGTCAGTATGCATCTCACCTTGCTTAAGGGAAAAGTGCGATGGGCGCAGAAGGGCAAGTTAGTACAGTGTTTTTTCATCAAATTTTTACCTGTTTTTGCCCAAAAATGGATCCTAACTCACCTAATGTTTGTATTTCAGATATTTTTTGGATCAAGATGGTCATCACATGGCGAGAATGAGAACATGAAGAACAAGATATGATTGCTTTACATAACTAGGGCACGGTGGATGCATTAAGGAACTGTGGTTTACTGAAGTTTTTTTGCATATCCAGCATGAGACAATAGATAAGTTTGCTGCAGTATATTCTTCATGCTTGGGATCCTATTAACCAGGTATTCCAGATCAGGGGTAAATCCATTCCTTTCACGGCCGAGGACATTTATTTTCTGATGGGTTTGTCGAGGCGTGGTGCCCCTCTTTCACTATCAAGATTTGCTCGTGGGGCGAATCGGTGAAAGATTACATTCGTTAGTTTTGCAGAGATGGATCCCAACCCAACAAAGATGGAAAGATTAATATCTGGGATGTTACTGATCGACCTTTGAAGACCATTCTATTTACCTTTGCTAGATTGGCTAGTAGTGTGGCTTTACATTTAGCGAAAAGATCCTACATGTAGTATGCCTTGGAATGCCTGGAACCGAAGGTGTTCAATTGGTGTGAGGCGATACTTCCTGTCATAAAATACCAATTGTCCAAAGTAAAGGCTGGAAGAACCAAGAATTTTGGTTATGAATCCATATTGACTTCTTTTACTTTGGAAAGAATCCCACTGATGCAACCTCAAAACATTTCACTGGGATTGCCTG
Organism: Pinus taeda; assembly: GCA_000404065.3. Classification (NCBI taxonomy): domain Eukaryota; kingdom Viridiplantae; phylum Streptophyta; class Pinopsida; order Pinales; family Pinaceae; genus Pinus; species Pinus taeda. The sequence continues at coordinate 49,505 of APFE031493885.1, read as the reverse complement.
CACCGAGAGAACCACGGATGCAGAGATGGGTGGACCTTATGGCTAGGCATGCTGGCCAGTCACAGGTCTCCCTCTCTTCTGCCTTCTTCGAGTGGTTCGACTACCAAGAGATGATGTTTACAGAGTATCCATATGTAGGGATGGATTTCCGAGGCGACCCGGATTTGGCTTTACCATCCGGTGAGCAATGGAGTGCTATAGGTAAAATGATTTGACCACATCTTTTCTTTTAGTTTTCTATTGTTTTTTGTATTTTTTGATTGTTACCAAGAATAAATAAACTCATATTTTTGTGCAAATATCGAACAAATTCGACTAGTGGCATGCCCATGGGAGGAAGATGCTCCAGCAGGTGAAGCTGTAGGGAGAGCAGTCCTTAGTGACCTAGACATAGTGGAGACCCTTGAACAACTGCAGGATCAGATAGAGGGATTGACTCTTGGAATTCCAAATGTCTGGACTAACGATTTACCTATGAGTCTACAGCTCCATACTACTGGTGTACCGAGTCGTTGGACTAGGCTCCTGCGCATGATAGCACGGGCGATGACATGTTATCACCAGCATCACTAGTCTAGGATGTTTTTTTTCTGCATTCATTTTGAGTTTCTTGGTCAGATGACTGATTTTGTCTTGGACACAAAACATTTTCTGAAAAATTATAAACAACTATCTATTTTGACTTTCGAAGTTGGCTAAGTGATGAAATCCTAATGCAAATGTTGATGTGAAATGCTTTCTTTACATATGCTGCAAATGTCTATTTAACACATAGTTTGCTAATGAATCAATCAATGTGTTTAAGTTTCTGGAAATGTGTTGATATTGAATGAAATCAAAATGTCTTTCCAAAATCATAACTCTTAGGAACATGCGATGAATAGCTAGGTTCTGGATGGAATAAACGCCAGTAAGTTGTAGAATGACGAGTTGTGAATCTAGCCTAACAATGATTCGGCGTATGCCATGTGAAATGACATTAGAGAGAAGTTCAATCAATGCACTATACTCGATGTTGTTCATTGATCGACCAATACATGTCCCCCTGAAACTCACTAACTCGCCGCTCGGAGCGAAGATGGCCCAGGCTGCAGAAGATAAGTTCTGCATGCTATGACTAGCTCTGTCGGCATTCCGAACAAATGTTTCCAAAATGTTTGACATTTGCAACAAATGTGAAGTGGATTACCTAACCAAAATGACAACTCTAAAATAAATCACTCAAAAATGCGAAGAAAGCATATGTACAATGAGTTTTACTACACTTAATCAAGCATAGTAATGTTTGAGATACAACCCGTTTCAGGGCTGCGACAGTGGAATCCCATCATAATCGACTAGCTCATAGGCTCCTTTTTTCAACACATGTTTAACAATGTAAGGGCCCATCCATAATGGTTCAAATTTCCCTGCTCCTAATTTGTCAGAGTCCTGATCGTAAATCAAGGCCAGGTCACCTTCTGAGAAGAAACGAGGCTTAACATTTTTGTCATATTGTGCCTGGATGCATTTCTTATGTGTTTCGTTAGCCAATGTGGCATCACAACAGGTTTCATCCAAATGGATTAATTCCAAGAAATGAGCTTCTTCTTTAGAAGTTTCGGGAAGTAGGTCGATTGCAAGCTTGAGGGATGAGATTTCACACTGAATTGGTAAGATTGCTTCTAAACCATATACCAACTGAAAGGGCGTAAATCTGATCACATTTCTCACCGAATTCTGGTATGCCCACAGAGCTGAGTACAAGATTAAATGCCAATTCCGCTTATGGACTCCAATTATTCTTTGCAGCATGCGCTTAAGGACTTTGTTGATTGCCTCAACTTGTCTGTTAGCCTATAGATAATATGGAATAGAACTACCATGGGACAATCCTAATTTGGTAGTTAACTCGATCATCATGTGATTGCGAAAATGTGACCCACGATCTGTGACTATAGCCTGTGGCACACCGAATCTAGAAACTACAAGATTGAAAAAAAAAAGAGTGTAGCCATTTCATCGCTATTGTTCAATGTAGGCATCGCCTCAGCCCATTTGGTAAAGTAGTTGACAACGCTTGATCCCTTGCCTGATCTCTCTCTCCTTTTGCAAATCCATTAACTCCTCCCCATACTTAACACACTTGGAGAGTACTTGCACAAGTACAACAATAAAGAACTGTCAAAGCATCGTGATCTATTACAACATAAACATTATAGAATCATATATATAATGAACAAATGAAAGCATTCACAATTACGCAATCAAGTGGGAAAAATCTTAAAGAACTTTATTAATAATAAGGAGAATTGCAACCCAGCTGTTTGATCCAGTGCCATCCTCCCAGCATCAATCCTTCTTCACCTCATGAAATAGCAAGAACACACCAACAAGAATACAATGCTCTCTCCTCAACACTAAAAATAACAACACTTACTTGCAATTCACAATAATTCAACCTTTTGATCTCTTGAATGGGAGATCCTTTTATAGATGTTTGCAAGGGTGTGAGTCATCCATGGGGATCGCTTAGTGTCATTCCACTTGTTACAATTGGTTCCACAAGAGAGGGGAACTGGAGATGGTTTCCTAACTCCTTTGGTCATCCTTGGGCGAATTCAGAGAGGCAAGTGGCACAGGAGAAGTTTCTAGAAGATTCCATGAGCAACCAACTAACAAACTGTCCCAAAAATTTGTCCATCCTCTCCCATCACACCCTATAAAAGGCCTAAACAGTATGCATCACACTTTGACAGTGTAGTAGTCAGTATGCATCGCACTTTTCCAGTGTAGCAGTCAATATGGTTCAGTTTAGGCACTTTCTAGATGATTTATGAGATGGAACTTTTGGGGAATGATGTACTTAGATGACTAAGTTTCTTTTTAGGGTATGACACAACTCTTTTAGGCATTGATGTGCCCTAATACATCGGCATATAAGTTTGGAGTTGATGTGCCCAAATATGTCTATAACATCGGGTAATAAGGGGTAGAACTATCATGTGATAGTCCTAACTTAGTAGTCAACTCAGTCATCATGTGATTGCGAAAATGCGACCCATGATCTGTAACTATGGCTTGTGGTACACCAAACCGGGAAACCACATGGTTAAAAAAGAAAAGAGTAGTCGTTTCACCACTGTTGTTCAATGTTGGCATCACCTTGACCCATTTGGTAAAATAGTCAACGACGACTATAACATACCCATGCCCCCCGACTGAGGTGGGGTTACATGTCATAAAATCAATGCCCCATTTGGTGAATGGGCCAATAGAAACCACTGGATACAATGGTGTAGGTGGTAATCTAGTTTTTTGGTCATATATTTGGCATGCATGAAAACTTCTAACAGCAATAATACAATCTTTAAATATAGTTGGCCAGAAGTAACCAACACGGAGAATTCTCTGCGTGATTGCATATCCAGATAAGTGTCCACCACATGCACCTGAATGGCAATCATTCAATGCTTTCTCGGCTTCCTCATGTGTGAGGAACCTCCATAAAACCATATCGATACCACGACAGTAAAGAGTGTTGCCAATGATCAGATAATCTTTGGCTTGGTAACGAATATGTTGTTGTTGCGAGCGAGAGGTATTAGCCCGGAAAGTTTGGGTCTGGAGATAGATCAATATATCTCCATACCACATGTCAGATGATGAAATTAGAAACAGATATTCATCCAAAATTGATGGTTCAGATGTTGAATCAATGGAGGTCGAGGGAAGGTCGCAAAGTAACTCAGCGAAAACTATAGATTTGTTTGATTTGGACTTGATGAATTCCAATTCAAATTCCTGTAAAATAACCATTCATTCTGAGTATTTACCCCCCAGCAATTGACGTGACAAAATGTATGTCATAGGTTTGCAATCTGAAATGACAGTTGTTTTCCGTAACAAGATGTAATGGTGAAATATTTAGACAACTTGTACAACAGCCAAAGCTAATTTTTCAACATAAGAGTACTTACTTTCTGTATCGTTGAGATTACAACTCAAGTAATAAATCATATGTTCAATCCCATTTTCTTCCTGAACTAAAACCATGGCAATGCTTGTATCTACAGCGACGAGATACAAGTAATAGTCATTTTGGTAATTTGGAGAATACATTAATGAAGCTCTAATCAAGGTCTCTTTAAAAGCATCAAAGGAAGCTTGTGCAACCTGATCCCAATGAAATTGTATCTCCTTTTTCAAAAGACATGTAAAACCTTTATCCATTTCAACATTATTAGGAATGAATCTCCTCAGAAAGTTTGCTTTCCCTGGGAGTCTCTATAATTGTAAAAGATTTGAAGGTGGAGTCAAATCTAGAATTTCCTGAACCTTTAATGGATCGAGTGGAATCCCCTCTCTAGTGATGCAGGGTGACTACTCTACCCCGCAATACCCAGGGTCTTTAATCTCTCGAGAAATACTTATGCAAATTCATAACGCTTTCCATGAGAAATTTTCACAAAGGCGTTTTTCACATTGGCATTAACTGTATCATCTCCTTCCAGAATGGCGCTTCGCTACCTTCTCCCCAAACTGTGCCTAACAATCACCCGCTGTTATATTAATCGCCCTTCAATCTGTTGGTTTCATAATATGTCACTTTATTTTATAAAATAGCAGGAACACTGTTGATTTCTATCTCCACAAAATCCATACTTCCCTTTTTAATGCAGAAAGCAGTCGAAAAAAATTACAAGGCAATTGAATTCGGTCACGCACTTAACCCAAGGCGTAATACCAACCCCTGTCGGCAGAACAAGCATCCAATATATATATACCTCTTCACACATAATCCAACTTTCGCTCCACCCAAAATTCATACATAGCACAACAAGCCCATCAATCGCAGGTAGCTCTAAAACTGTGTTAATTTGCCCATGTCTGCGCTTCAACATTTACAATGATTGACAATTGATTTGTTTCAATGCCGAGCCTCTGGTTGGTAACCATCGTTCCGCATTTGACCTTCAATTGCTGGACCGTTCTGTGCACAACCTCTTTCATGCGCATGTCACTGTCGTTCGAGCATAAACAATTGATACCACCTGGAATCCGGTCACCATAAGGGTTATCACACCCTTTAATACTGTCTTGTGCCAAACACAGAAGAATACGCTGCCAAAATTAATGCACAGTCATATATAGATATGACACCTGTGAAAATCCGGAACCATCGAGCATTTAGAGCAATATGTGTCTACTATGGTGTTCCCGCACTTCCTTACATGCACAACCCACTCCAGATTTCTTGCTTTCACGCTTGTAAAGGGTCCTTTAGAATTGATGGAAACTAGTTTAAGTTTTAATTCCAATGTACAACGGTTCGTTAACGCTCATGCTGAGATAGTAATAAGCCAATATCCGCACAACGCCATAAAACACAATGATAGAACCCATAGTAAATATGCATAACACCTTAAATCATAAAGGGAAATTTAACATGCTTGAGGTATCAATTTACCACGCATTGAAATCCATTGATAGACACTTTGTGCATGTTAAGAGAATAGACACGCTGTGCGCCCACACTGGGGGTATTAATACACAGTATTAAATATTTCATATGCAAGTCCTTTACAGTGATTTCAACCGGATTCAATGCAGCAAGGAATTAAATCCACAGGTTATGTAATCGATTTTTCAACCTCATCAATTCATTCAAACCTTTAATCGACCATTCATGCCTTTCACATGGATTTAACAATTTTCACAATCATCCCATCTATATAAATATATGATTTAAAACAAAACAATTACTTATAGACTTATGTTGGCCAGATAAGTAGAATTGATGGCCCTTTACAAACTGCCCGAAGGCTCCCAACCAGAAAACCTTTCACACTCTCTCTCTCTTCTGATCTTGAGAGCTCAGCTGCCTCTTTTTTTATAATAATAATGGATACATACATAAGGAATAGATCAGACCTTATCTCCTAGAAAAAGTAGGTTTTTTTCCCTTTTTACACAATGATTTAAAGCTTGAAGCTTTTCTCCACTCTTTAACTGGAAAAACATAGAAATTCTATCCTAATTCTTTTTCCTAACTATTCTCTCATATTCTTTTTCTAAATAAAAGAATATTTACATAACTTCACTTTCTAAAACAACAAAATGTTTAAAATTATCACACCCCCTCTTTATTCCATATTTACAAATGAGGATGGTCTTGATGCTCCTGCATCATCTAGACACTACAAATCCATGCAATTGACCATAACCAACACAAAACACACATTTTTGTGGATTGAGTCGTATCTTGTAGTGTCAGCACTGTAAAAATATTACTCTCAAATGTTGCAGGTGATCAGTCCTCTTTCGTGAATGAGAAGGTAAATCGTCAAGGTAAGGTTGAACAATGTGCTTGATGTCATGGAAGGAATAATTCATTTCCCTCTAAAATGTGGCCCCAACATTTTTCAAACCGATTGGGAGTTTCCTATAGGTGAATGTGCCCCATGGACAAATAAATGTCGTTTTCGATTGGTCATGTGGGCAGATATTGATTTGATTGTAGTCGGAGAATCCATCCATAAATGAGAATATTTCACATTCGGCACATTCATCAATAATCTGATCGATAAAAGGAGTAGGATAATTGTCCTTTGGACATGCCTGATTTACATCCCTATAATCGACACACACTCGAATTGTCCCTTGTTTCTTCATGAAAGTAACAAGGTTGGAAACCCAGTCAGTAAGAGGTACAGGGTAGATGAAACCAGCCCGCAAAAGTTTTTCAACTTCTACTTTAATTGCAGTAGCTTTATTTGGATGAATAGGTCGAAGCCGTTGTCAAACTGGCTTGACATCAGGGTACATTTTGATTTCGTGTTCAACAATACTAGAGTAAATGCCTGGCATCTCCTCGTAAGGCCATGCAAAGATATCTCTAAATTCACGAAAGAGAGTACGTTAACTATGGAGTTCCGATGGAGAACAAGATCTGCTGACATGAATGTTCTCTACAATATTAGGCTTGGTTGAAATATTGATAGAAATCGTTTCTTCAATATTTGACAGGTTTTGCTCAGATTCTACTGTGTCTATGAAAACTGAATTCAAAAGGAAATCAACTACTGGAGGATGGTTTAGTTCATTTGAATAATCTTCAATGTCATCTGAAAGACGGGAATGATGATGATAATCTTCCCATGGTTCTTCTCCTATCATCATTGATTGGATGATTCCTTCATCCATAGAATGTATATGTGAAAAGGGATCCGAGGAAGTGCCATACTCTAACGAACGGTCTACCCATAAAATCGTTGAATGCAGATTTGGGTTTGCCGCACAAGCTCGAAAAATTGATTGCTATGCTAATTCAATGGGGCTTAGAGGCATCATCTCAATATTACTATCAACTTCAACCTTACTGGTAATCTTCCTTAAATCAGATGAGGTGGAGGAAATCATGTTGCAAGTCTCTACTCTTACCACTTCTTCCAAATTAGATGGTGACAGTAGCGTAAAAGTATTCATTAGGGAAGGATATTTAAAGAGACCTACTCCAACACTTTGAAGTGATAGTAGGGGTCTGTTTCCCATAGCCTGTGAACTATTGACAAAGAAGGATAGTTGATCGATGACTGTGATTCCACCCTTAAAAGGGAATGTAATAGTATGAAAGTACATGGAAACCACAACAGCAATAGCATATACCCATGGCCTTCCCAGTAAAATTTTGTAGTCAAGGGGTCCGTCAACTACCTCAACTTCAACAATAACTGCTTTGCCCCCAGTTCGGTTTGCAGGTTACTCAAAATCCCACTAGGAGTATATGTTCTTCTGTCAAAAGATTTTAATGTGGTTGGTGATCGTAACAATGGCGGTGAACCAAGTGTTTTCCAATAGCTCATTGACATAATGCAAGTAGATGCCCCCTCATCAATAATAGTTCGATGAACATTCTTATTGAGAGCTTTTACTTGAATTAGGAAAGCTAATTGCGCCAATATCTATGGTGTATATCCCAAATGGTTAAAAAACACAAGATTAGAATCCGTAGGATCTAATCCGCCTATTGCTGACGGTAAAGCCTGCTTCTGGGAGGGACAATTTTATAACACCTTGAGTTTCGACATAGCAGAAGGTGATTGAGCAAGATCTTCCACTATGTTATAGTTTTGAGCTGCTCGAGCTCGAGGGTTAAATGTCGATTTGTGTCTGACCGAATCATCATTTAAGGAGTTTGATGAACACCACGAATGAAAGGTCATGACATGATTTGATGGGTCTTCTCTGGGATTTCCGTTAAATTTCAGAATTTCAGATGGTGACTTATGCGGAATTATAGGCCACCAAGGTGCATATAAGATTGGATCATTAGTGAGCCAATTTAAATCGGGTAAGTATAAAGTTGCTATAATTGGAAACTGTCGATTCAATTTAGGTTGAGCATACCCAGGATATGATGGAATTTCTTGAGCAATAGGTCTTTGCATACCAACATAGGGCATCTGCATTTGGTAACCTTGGTAAGGTTGTTGTTGAACAAACCTAGCATAAGATGGTTGTTGATAACCATGTTGACTTTGTGGTTGTCCATAACCTGAAAAGCCTTGTTGACCAGAACCTTGGTAAGCTTGATATTGGCCAAACCCAGGTTGAGCCAGTTGGGCAAGTCAAAGAGGGGTTGGAATCGCTGGAATTGGGGTTGTTGAAATTGAGGCTGCCACGGTTGTTGAATCAACTGTTGTTGTTGTTGGTACAACTGTTGTTGATTTAACAGTTGTTGTTGCCCAACAATGAAAGATTGGCCAGGTTGTAAATAAATTATACCAGTGTAAGCTTGAGTCAGTCCAGATAAGGGTATACTAACCTGAGGTTGTTGTTGAACCCCCGAAACAAGTGGTTGTTGTAGAACAACCTGAGAAAATTGCACTTCCTCACCTAAAACTTGTGGTTGCGAGGTAGAAGGACCAGTTTGTACCAGTTGCGATACAACAGTTTGAACTTGTGACTGTGGTACAATAGTAACAACAGGTGTTGTAGGAATAGCTGACACAGTTTGCATTGGTTGCGTTGGATACACAAGCCTTGGTTGAACTGGCATTGTTGGTTTCCATTGACAAACTCTAATTCCAGGTTGACCTGAATACCGCGGGATACTACCATATGATGGTCCTCCAGAATAAGGAGGATATGGTGAATAAGCATATTGTTCTCCATATGGTGGCAATCCAGTATTTAATGGATACATAGGTCTTTGTTGACCATATTACCGAGCTTGATATTGATATGCAGGATCAAATTGTTGAGTTCCCGTTAGAGAAGAACCAGGTAGAATTCCAGTTGAGGACATGGAAGATGACCATGGTGTAGAAGCAACCCCTGAGTGGGTTCTAGATAAAGATTGGTAACCAATCAGGACAGACGATTCACCATATTGATGCAACTCAGATGTGGTAGAAAAAATTGAAGAGGTTGCAACAAAAGATTCTGCTGCAGCGGCATCAGATGATATAGTTTGGGATGTTGAAGGTTATCCAGCCATAGTTAACTGACCCAAAAGTTGTCCTAAAGAATCGGTGGGTACTTGAAAATAAGCAGGATCAAACGGAGAGGTAAAATCAGGAGTATGAGGCTAAAGGTAAAGCCCAGCTCCAAAGTGGAATGGGGTTCCAGGTGTATAAGCTTCCTCCAATTCTTCCTCTATAGCAATTAAACCTAGTGGAAGAACTTCACCATCTGGTCCGTTAAAGATTTTTGGTGTTGATAAAGTTGAAGTTTTAGTAGTTACTGATGTCTGAGGGGTAACGATTGATCGTCTTCTAGTAAAGTAACAACTTTTGAATGTTCAAATTCGAAGTCCAGATATTCGGGTAAATGAACAACAGTTTTAGAAAGAGGTTCCTGAACAACTTCAGGTTCAGATGTAACTTCTGTTTGAACTGGGATAGGTTCTAGATTAACTTCTGGTTGAACTGATTTAGGTTCAAAAGTAATTTCTTGTTGAGAAACTTCAAGTTGAGGATCAACTTGTTGTTGAACAACCTCAGCTACTATTTCACTAGGATAAGTGATAATGTCCTTAGGTAATTGTGAAACTTCTCCTTCAAAATGGACATACCAGAAATGGTTGGAGTAACTGGAGTCTCAGTACTTACCAAAATTGATGATTCAAGTAATTCAGATGAAGAACTAGGAGTTCTTGATGTACTAGACTCAGTTAAGCGAGACTGCTTTGACCGAATAGGTGTAGCTTCGAGCGGCAAAGGCGGTTTACTCATTGTTCTCTGTCAACGACGAAGTAATGGTTGATGTTCCTCCACGATTCCTGATTAATTTTATTATCAAAAAAGAAATAAACAAAAAGGGGTATACTAGGCAAAAGGTTTACCAAGCAATTGTGAACTGCAGAATACCTCCTGGCGAATCAAGAAGTACGGGCAAGCAATCTCCCTGAATGTTGTGTTCGTTGTATCACAGTTTACAACGTGGTTGACTCAGTTACTTAAGGATGGATAGCAACCTAGAGTTGTCCTCCCATATATACCCGAAGGTACTTGGAGGCCCAGTCCGTATAAGCGCTGTCTAATGCAAAACCACACATTGAGAGCATTCCCATATACTTTACGTACTATAACACCGCCCTATATATCCAAAGGTATGTGGACAAGCTATGATATACTCATGTACATGGAACGAGGTATCACACTTGAGATGTATTGCAAACAAGTTAGCGACAGCGGCTTTGTTTTACGACGCTGAAACACGTCCCTAGCCTAGAACCACTAAATGTTCTCGTTAATGACACTGCTCCATTAAGTAAATTGATGCTAATTTTAAGTTGATCTTGCTTAGGAATTTGCCTTTCAAGTTCACCACGTGATGTATTATGAGATTCCTAGGAATGCAACTATCATGATAAGCATTATTTCCATTCAATTTAACGATGAAAATTGTAGCTACTTAGGGATAAAGCAATCAGATTTCTTTCGATCAAAGAGCAAAGAGCGCAATCTAAATGCAATTTTCCTACACTATTCCTATGAACACACAAAACTTTTTCAACACAACATGCATGTATTTATTTTTGATTTCCTTAATGTGAATATGAACAAAAGGAAATATGCACATACAATCCATCAATCTTTCTTAAGAATGAAGACTTTTACGATAGTTCTAATTCGAAGGAAAAGAAGACTTTATGACACTTTCTTTCGAATGAAGATTAATCAAGTATATCTTAACTTTGACTAATGATCGATAATGACAAAGAAAACATTAAGAAACATTAATAAATCCAATCAAAGTTGGGCTAGACCAAGAGATAGAAACTCATTTTTAGAGACATAACATTCATTGATCAATAAACAAACAAACAAACAAAGAAAAGTTGGCAAAAACACTTTCCAAAGGTTGGAAACTAATCCTAGGAGGATCATCGCAACCCAGAGTGGGAGACAGTGTGCTTCAGAGCACTATCCCTAAGCCAGGGGTGCTCTGCAGCACACTGTGTCCCTCACAAGCTTGCGCTGGTGACAGTAAGTCATTTGAAGAGGCAATTTGACACAGTTTTGACCAATTTTTCAATGTAAAGAGCTGAATTACAATCTATGAACACAAATAAGGTCTACAAGGATGTCTTAGGAGGTGGATAAGCTACTAGGAAAGAGGATCTTCCCCAGTGGAGTCACCAATTTGTTTTGGAGAATTTGGTATCTACGGATAAATACTAATTCCCTAGATAAGTAGTTGTATCTAGAACAACAGTTTAAAGTGTTTTAGACTTTTCCTATAAGCAATAGATAAGATGAGAAGATAGAAGACCTACTTGTAGTTCCTCTTTCCTCTCATCTCCCTTGTATTGATCCTGTTGCTCCTTCCCGTACTTAATTCGACTTGAGAAGTACCCTGCAAACACAACAAAAAACAAAGAACCGATCAAAGCATACGATCTATTGAATATAAGTGAAAGGAATCAGATATAATTCACACATATAAGCATTATGAAACAATACAAACATATGGGAAAAAGGTTCAAACACTTTATTAGATAGAAGAAGGAATTACAACCATTGGTGTCTGATTCAAAGCCATTCATCCAGCTTGGATCCCATCCACATCACATCAAAAGCATGACAAACTTGTAGCATTACAATACTTGCTTCAAAGTGAAATCTCATAGTAACATTATCTCCTTTCAATTCAACATAATCTAGCCTCTAATCACTTAGATGAGTGGTCAATTTATAGGAAGATGAAGGAGGTTTTGTCATAAATGATGGCATTGAATGGCCTTCCATACTTAGAATTAGTTCCATGGAGGAAGGGATGAGAGGATAGGATGCACCTTAACTCATTCCTCATCCATTTTCGAGCTCATAGGAGTTGATAAGTGAGGGAACATTCTAGATGACTCCAAAAGATAAGAATATTCCCCAAACCCTATGTGAATTTCGCTCATTCTCGCCCAATGAAGGTGAAAGGAAGCCTAAGTGCTCTGCAGAGCACCCTATCAGTGGACTCAACTACTCTGTAACGCACCTTTACAAGGGCTTACCTTTGTTGGTCCCTCTAGAGGTTATTTTTGGATGTCTTCAAGTCATGAAACTGTCTGGGAAGGAGGCATTCAAAGGGGTGACTTGTTTAGGGCATGAAGCAACTGAAATTAGGGTTTGATGAGCCCTAAAACACTGATATGGATGTTCAGATTTGATGTGCCCAAATGGATCTGTAACAGTTAGTACTATGACAAATCTTTTAAAGCTGAGATCTAATTTGGGTAGATGATGAAAAATATAAGAAAAAATGTTTTCCATTTTAAACTCTCTTACTCTCACAAAGGTGACAAACTCTCTCATCCCATGGTATTTTTGGAATTGATCAATGCTAAGTTTCACTATGAAGTTCTTGTTGGGTGTGTGTTATATTATTTCCATGACTAGCCCCACGTGTGAAGCGGGGGGTTAGAGGGGGGGCAACCGCTCCCCTTATCGGGGGGTTTGTAGGGGACGGTAGCCCTCTTGCACGGGGTCTGGGGCAGGACCCCGATTTTTTTTTTTTGGACCCTATATTAGGTGGGCAGACCTACCTATGGTTTTGTGCATGGGTTTTGCACATGGTTTTGGGCATGATGGTTTTTTTTTCCCATGGTATTTTGTAGATCCGTTCAAGGGAACTACCGTTATGATCTAATCCATGGTTAATGGATTGGGGTTTATGAATGCTTCGACATGTATATATATGTATTGTAACATTGAAAGGAATATAATGAAAAATCAATCTGGTAGTCTCGGTTTTGGGATCTAGCGGATCATCTTTGTATATCCGTTTTGTGTTTCTCGCCATTGTATATTTTCAATTTTTTAAGAATCCGTTTGTAGGTAATTTCTATACAGGGTTAAAACCAAAACTCTTGAGAATTATTGTTTATCTTTGCAAATATTATTTTATCTTTACATTAGTCAATATAGAGATAAACTTTTCATCTTCTAAATTATGGTTGATTACCTCTTTATAATATCTTAATTTCCTTTTTTCCCTTTAAATCTTTATCACGCAACAATTTCTCCTTAAATATAGATATCATGATATTTTTTATACTATGCTTATTCTAGAATATGACCTCTTCTTGTATGCTCCAATAGTATGCCATCCTCGGTTAAGTCGATGGCAATTTTTGCTAGTTTGAAGCAAGTTTAGGACAACTCTTTTTGTCCACGTTGTTTAAATTTTTCTTGTACACTAGGTATATGAACATAGTCATGCACTTAGTGGGGGAAAGAATTCCTTTTATGAGGAGGATATGATAACATATATGTCATTTAATTTTGAGTTTGTAGGTTATAAAGTGCTTTTGGATCAACTCTATCTTTATTCATAACTGTCTAGGGATACTAGATTCCTAAACCTTACATCCATATGAAATACAAGAGTAATGAGAGAGTCTCAAAGTTGGGTTTTTTCCCATATCCAAAGATTTGTTGACTTACAATTGTTTTCAAGCCCATAATGAGATTTCCACCCTCTATTTATCATTTTCTCAATGCTATAATTCTCGTTGAGCTTGTGATGAATATTGAGTCCAAGACATTTGTATGAAGAAACTTCCTCCAACTTGTTGTTTTCATAAACAAAAGTATCATGTTCATACTAGAGCATAAATCTTGGATGATCCTAGTTGTTTTCCAAGATCATGTGCACTCCTTTCCAAAAGAATAATATCATCAGTATATAGAATAAGAGTGATGACTATACCAGTTAGAGTTGGACCAACACAATTGTCTACTTCTAAAAATTATTTTAACTTGTCAATATATATGCCACAAAAGGGTAGATGAAAAGGTACAACCTTTACTTAAATTTGATATTATAGATATTTCTTTTGACAATCCCTCATTGTTATTAAACTTGGAAATCACATTCTCATACAACATTGTCACAATAAATTTCAACTCAAGAGAAACATTTATCTCTTCGAACCTATTTTAGATATCTATCTTGGGTACTTTGTTAAAAGTTTTTCTAAAGTCATGGAAACAATACAGGGGAATGATTTTCCTATTACAACACTCCTTTAGAATGGTCCTAAAGTAACAAGGAGATCTCTTCTGGTAGCTCGGGAAGAAAGTTAGAGACTAAAACGTAGGGCGATCTCCTTGCAAAATGGGAATGAAAAGACAAAGTTCTTCGTGGCCTATGCTAAAGGGCATAAAATGTACAACACTATCTAGAATATAGAGGATAGAGAGGGAAGAGAATTGTCAAGCTTCCATGATTTGGCATTGCTAGGGAAGAATTATTTTCATGACCCCTTTAAGGTGACATAAGGGACCTCCATTGTTGAAGTAATTCATGTGGCTCATGCTTTCCCCAGTTTTGTGGAGGAGAACAACATGTCCCTTATGGAGGATATTTATCAGGTAGAAATGAAAATAATCTTACAATCCTTTCAAAGGGACAAAAGTCTCGGCCTATATGGTAGGTTAGTTGAGTTTTTCTTGGGCCTTTATGACATCCTTGTGAAATTTTTACTAAGATTGGCTGAGGAATCTGGGAGGGAGTGCATAATTATTCTAGCCTATAACAGTACTTTCATTGCCTTTATCCCAAAAGAGGACAACGCATAATATATGGACGATTATCAACCCATTTCATTGTGAAATTTCATCTATACAATTATAGCCAAAGTGATTTCCTCAATATTGAAGCCTATCTCGTCCAAATCTATCACTGAGGAGCAATTTGGGTTCCTCAAATGCATATAAATTCATGAAGCTATAGGGGTGTGTTGTACTATGGAACAACCCCCCATTTATACGAGTAATAATTAATATTTGACATACAAATGGGGACCCTTTTTAAATTTTTAGCCTTTGAAAATAGATGCTAACTCTAAGAATTTTCCTTAAAACCCTTAAAATACAACCCAAGCTTATAACCTATATCGCCAATCGCAATTCACAGTTTTTCATGTCATAGTTCTAAACATCTTAAAGAAAATCACGAAATGCGATATGGGATGAGGTCCCCACTGTGATTTTCTGATCACAACACTTGAATAACACACGATCGCACTTTGCAAATCGCAAATTGATAAATCATGCCATTGTGTCACCCCTTAAGAATTTGTGAAATGCGATATCGCGATTTTCGCAATCGCATTTCGCATTAACTCCAAATAACGCTATATGGAAACGTTTGAAAGTTGCGATGTGCAAATAAAGCATGAAGCGTGGGGAAGTTACTGAGTTTTAATGCAATAATGAGTGGTTTGACATAGTAATTAATGTTTAGCAGCTCGAGGAAGGGAATTAATGTTTTCAAGTTATGGCTAGTTAACACTAAAATATCATGTAAAATATTCCCATGATTCAAAGCCATTTCAAAGAACTCTTTACCTTAATTGCCCTCCATTGTGTGCGCTGATATATCTCTTTCATTTCAGGCAAGCTTCAAAAGAGATGTCATTGGAAAGGTAATGAAAATTTTGAAGAAACAGAGCATTATAGAGTTTGAGCTATCAGAAATGTCGCCTATATTCGATAATACAGTGTGTAGCGCCGATGAAGGAGTGACGACATGGGAAGTCATATGCAACAGACTTGAAGATGAGTGTCCTAAAATTACTGTCATAAAGGCAACAACCGACTCAACAAAACCTTTGGGGGTCCAATTCAAAGATGATTGTTGTTCCTTCCTTCACAGAATAGGAGCAAGAGTGAAAATACTCCCATACACTGATATGATTAGATAGGTGGTGGAAAATCTCAATATTGAAGACATGAAATTCAAGAACTCGAATATGAAGCTAATGGTTTCATTCAAAGATGAAGACCTAAAGCAAATGTATCATATACCTGACCCTCAAGACATATATGACAAATCATACCTAGTCAACTTCGCAAATAAAAATGAAGAACCTTTCGAGATGACCCAGGGCTGGAGGATCCTAGAAAACAAGTTCAAATATGATAAAATGGGTATGTATCCCGTAGCTTCTTTGGAAAACCCCTATAACTATGCAGCTTCTATGTTATGTAGGTTATATGGATTACTTAATAATACCAAGTTTTCCATAGAATGGATTCCTTTAATTGATGCTTGTGTCAATTCCCACATAATGAATTGGGCCACTATCCTATCTGATAAACTAGCCACTGCCATCTCTGAGTATCGTCAGAAGAGATCCTCCTCCACAAAGAAACTTCCTCCATTTTATTTCAGTGCCTATATCATGGATGCCATCTGTTTCTGTACTAAATTTCCAATCATGGGCTGGAAATGGACTTTGCAGGACCCCTACCCCATCCATCTCAACCATAAACAAGTTTGGGAATCCCATTATATACCCCATTTTTATAAAGTATGCCACGATGTTATTTTACCATTGCATCAATTTATTTTAATAAGAAAGCCCCCAGGGTTTCTAAAGAATCCGCTATAGATCTTCTCATAGTAGGCAAGTATTTTGTTGAAGAATGGTTTACATATATCAGAGTTTTTGGCAGTACAACAGATCCGCATGTACTCCCTTTGTATGTCTTCGATAAGATACTAGCAAGAGAAATAGCTCACCAGACTGTGTGTAACGACTTAACCAAAACCCTAAAAGATAACAAGAAATCTTTGTGGCCATCCTTTCCCATTTGGTGTGGTTCTTTTTTGTTGGCAGATTTCAATCATGCAACCAAGGAATCACTAAGACTGGAGAGCCTCAGGCTCCATACTCTGCCAAAGAGGAAATTCAACCTAGACAAGATAACACATAATATTACTACTGCAGTAAAGATTAAGCCATTTAATCATGAGGCTAAATCTGCTGAATCATTTGAACAAGCGTTCGATTGGGCGAAGGCCAATTTGAGTCCTGAAGATTTTGAAAAGTTCTAGGAATTTAGAAATCAAAGGCTAGAAATAATTCCATTGATTTGTTAAGAGTCGAGGACAAACCTACACCCATTGTAACTATCAACAACGAGGGACCAAATTCTCACATAGAATCTTAAGTGGACACAGGGAAAACACAGGATATAGGGAAAACCAAGGACACTGAGAATACAACGGAATCTTGTAGGAGGTCAGCCGAAAAGAATGTCATAAGGGACCTAACTAAAGATATTGGTTCCGAGACCAAAAGCATCAATATAGAGAAGGAGTGGGACCAATTTAATAAGAAACTACAAGACACTCCTAAGACAACATATGCGTAGGAAACAATGGAATATCATACTCCTTTGCAAACTTGGAAAACTTTAGAGTCTAAGCCGATGGATGAGCAAGGGACAAGTTCGCAGCATACATAAATCATTAAGGCATTGCCAACATCATAAATTATCCTAAAGGTGACTGAAATTCCTCCTTTAGATGTGTTCTACAGCCCACTACACAATGTTGTAGTGAGAAGACAGAGGAAAAGAAGGAGGGTGGAAATACCCAAGATCCCAACAGGGAATGAACCAATGGACATAGTCTAGAAGGATATCCCTTCCATTCCTGCTGAAAATTTAACAAGATTGCCGCAATTTACAGGGGCATATGCTACTGCCACCATGGATAAAGCTACAAAGGTATCTATTTTTTTAAGGGAGAGGGAAGAGAAGATAGCGCAGCTCGAGCAACAACTGCAAATTGAAAAAACAAATGTGAACCAACAAACTACTGAACAAATCGCTCAATTGTAGCAGAATATGGAAGTATTAAAGATAAGCCATGAAGCAGATATTTATGTGAAGAACATGCAAATTCAAGAGTTGCAAGAAGCCATGGAAAAATATGAAGATGTCCCTACTGTCGATGAATTCATCAAAGAGGCACTAGAGCTAAATTCCCTTCTATCAAAATAGCAAGATCTATTTTTCCAAAGAATTTCGCATGTCACTCCTTATCTAATCACCAATGACAAATTAATGAATAAGGCGATTGACTAGAGAATGAATTTTAATGACTTAAATACAAAGATCTCTGAATTTATTGAATGGAAAGAAACTAAAGAAGGAAGGAGAGCTAATCTACCTGAGATTGAGGAGACACATAAAGAAATTCTATTCACAGATGGGGATGCACGCATCAAGCATGCTGAATTAGCAATGGAAAGAGCAGCAGGGGTGGGAAAAAACATAGTAAAAGCCTTAAATTACACTTTGCACACTACCAACTTGATGAAAGAAGGTAATCTAAAGGCGCTGCCATATTTAAATGACTTGAATCAACACTGGAAGGCAAAGGTGAAAACCCAAAGGGAGGCGATCGCAAAGTTATCAAAGACTGACTGGGAGGCATATTAGCAATACCTTGCCAAGCCTCATAACCAAATCATGATGCTCAATTTCTCACTCCATTCAAATCAAAGGATGCTGCCACCTCTCACAGATGCTATCTTCACAGGACAGGTCAGAACGTAGTTTGAGACACCTCCTCAAGTGAAAACGATGTCCGATATATGCGATCTAAAGGAGAAGTTGGCAGACAACAAGTCATCTTTATAACCTCTGCTCATCCAATCACTTTTATTTTTAGAGTTAGTTGCTAGTTAGGAGGAAGGTTGTTTGAAGCCTCCTCAAATTTTTGTATAATCTGTTTTTGAACATTAGTTAGAATAGTATTTATACCCTTCTCATGCATTTAGAGAAGGATCCATAATTTTATCAAAAAAAATTGCAAAGAATGCACTTCTGTAAGTTTGTGAATGCCTTGATGAAATTATGGAACATGGTCGTGTCTTTTAAATATGAGGCTACTTTCCCTTGTTGATGCACTATTGGATATTTGGAGAAAGGAGCTGATCTATGTCATTAGTCAAATGAGCAGGACTACACACATATGGTACTTTTATCTTGTATGATTAGTTATGCCTTTGTTTAATTAGTGATAACATTTCATTTTCATGAATTGTATATGGAATATATTCTTTCTTTCGTGGGTTAATTGCACTACTGTATGATGCCTAACTGAAAGTATTTATTTTCATAGATAATCATCAGATATATGCGATATAGTTTATACATTTCTTTGACTAAATATTTAGTCAAAGAAATTATCTTTACATGTTATCATCTCTATTTAATGCATGAATTATCTTTATTATCACATGTTAAACAAATATTTTTTTAGATCGCATATCACACAGAATACCCGGGTTTATATTAGATTAAGTTAGCTAGATATTTGCATGATAGAATAGGTCATTTATTTATCATTATTCTTACTGCAATCGCTTGAAAAACACCCACTCTCATTTTAAAACCCACATTGGGAAATTGGTCCCATCATCCCGAGTCGGAACCACCACTTCAAATGGAAAAGGAGTTATCTTTAATGTCTAGACCGGGTGCTTATCCCCCATGTTGGAGCAACAGAAATCTGAGGCTTCAACATTTTGGCGCTAGAAGGAGGGAAATCGGACTATGAATGGCATATATACCTAAAGATCAATTGAAAAACATTCATAAGAGTCAAAACCCCTCCACAACTTCTACTTCTTCTAGATCTCGTTCAAAATCTCTAGATCATAAATATGAAGTTGTAGAAATATCTCCCTCGTCTCAGAAGTATTAAGACAACCACCTTCTTCAGATTATGCTCCCAAGTCTCCTGAAGTTCCCTCCTTGATACAAAAATTGGGACAGATATCCATTTATGTTGAGAAACCCGAGAGACCCGAAGCCTCTGAAGAAAGTGTCACTTCCTTATTACGAGAAACTGGTGTATTAACTCGAATACAAAGTGAAAGGCTCAGAGTAACTCCTTTTAAGTTTCCCATTCATTCGTGACGTAAGAAAGTTGATACATCAAGATCTGAATCAGATACCATCGAGATCACTTCACCTTTCCATCCATTCACTTCCCCATTCACTTCCTCTCAATCCACCTCCTCTCAACAATCCACTTCTTGAACTAATACTACTACTAATAGTACTAATCCAGTAGTAAGTTCTTCACCATCCATACCTACTTCTGGACTGACCTTCCCATTTTTCCAATCTCCAACTCAAGTTATGGCCAATAAACCTGCTCAACCTTGGACAAATCCTGGTGTTGTATTGGTTGCTAATCCAAATTCTCTCCCAACAAACCTAGAAAAATCGTTATCTAAGTATAATTCTATTGATGGTCTTCTTGCTGAAGAACATCTAAATAACTTTATGTTAGCCATGAATCTGAATGGAGTTGCACATGAGGATGTTGTGATCACACTGTTTCCTTATACTTTCCAGGGATTGGCAAGATCTTGGTATTTTTCCCTTCTAGTAGGTTCGATAAGAAACTGGGATACTTTTCAAAAAATATTTCTCGCAAAATTTGGTGATGACAGGACTATATCATCCTTAATCAATGATCTTTCCAACTTAAAAGAAAATTCAGATGAAAGGATCAAAGACTTCAACTCCATATTTAACAATTTACTGAACAAAATCCTAGCTGCCTCTAAACCTGTAAAAGATAGAGTGGTACATATCCTCCCTTCCTTCTAATATGACAATTTTCGTAGATAGAGCCAATAAGGCTACCCTCATAGAAAACATGAAAAAAGATTTGTCTATAGAAAGAAGAATTATTGCCTTAGCAAACAGGTCACAGACAGATGGAAGGAAATCAAAGAAAGTAACATTCAAGGATGATTCAAAAAAGAAAGCTCCAAAGGACCCTTTCGACCTTGAAGGCCTTTAGAAGGTGTTAAAGGCAATGTCAAATGAAATGGTTGAAATCAAGAAACAAGTTGCAGAATCATCTGCTCCCAAGAAACCTTTTCACTCATTTAAAAGAAATCCTTCCTCTAAATCTCAGCCACCGAATACTATTTCAAATGTTGAATCTGATCAAGAGCTGGAAGAAGAATCACCAACTGAAGAAGAAGCCGAAACTGAAGAAGAAGTTGAGTTAAATGGAATGTGGGATTTCCTTCTTCTAACTAAAGAGGAAGCACAAGCTATGCCAATAACTACGAGAAGTAAAACTCTCCTGAAAGGTCTACAACAATTAGAAAACACAAAGATGCTACTCCTATAAAGGAGAAGATAGTAAGTAAGAAATCTAAGACTACTCAAACTGATTCTATTCCACTAGATCCTCCAACTACTTCCAAAATGTTAGTAATCTCGGATACAATAGAATATAACATAGTCAAAGATATGGAAAAGATGAGAGCAAATATTTCATTACATGAATTGTCTAAACTCAAATAACAACATAAATTCTTACTTAGGGAGTTAAAAGTAGTTCCTGTAGCTCCTTTACCATCTGTTAGTGTCAGCCTTTGCAGCCTTCCTTCAGTGATCAAACATGCTCTTACAAAGTGATTTTAAGGTGTCAAGATCAAATTTTGTCATTTCAAAGAGTCTTCAAGCAAAATTTGGTCACTAGGCATTAGGTCTAGGGGTTGTTTTTACTCCTGTCAAAGTTGTCCAAATTTCGGTTCATGTCACCATTCAACTAAGTGTACCATCATTCAGAGGGTTTTCATCACCATGTCAAGTTCCATTGGGTCATTTTACAGCTTGTTCTTGCTTCAGTTGTGCCTAGGTAAGGTCCATTTCCATCTCCTAGGGTTTTGGAGGTAATTTCTCTTGGATGGTCAAATCATTAGAAAAACTTGTATCCTGATGTTCATACACTTTCCCATATCATTAAACACTTCCCATCACTGAGATCCCCCAAATTCCTCATTTTTGCACAAACCCTAGTTTCTTGCCACAACTTGGCAATTTTCTAGGCTAGGCCAATGTTTTTCCCTTTTGGACCCCTTCCCCTCACTCGATCTCTGAGATTCCACTTTCCCCTACTTCCTAACATCCCTCCCTACTTCCCAAAATTTCCCCAAGAATTTAGAAGCCCCTTATCCCCTTCATTTCGCTTCATTTCGACAAAATCCCTTGTTTCACACATCAGGATAAGTTTCACTCAAAAGATGTTTCAGAGCAATCAAAGATTAATTTTGGAAAACTGAGAGAGGTTGTTGTCCACAAAATGCCAAGGAAGAAAAACCTCCTTCACTTTTTATACATGTATAATGGTTTTGGAGAAATGTCAAGAATACCATTGCCTCATGAGAATTGATGCACCTACAGGAAGTAGTGTTAGGAGATTTGATTTCTGACAGGGTAAATGAACTCCAAATTCCAAAATTCCACTTGTGTTGGAAAGTAGACTTCATAATCTTTCCAAAAAGCTATCACAAACTCAATTAGGACACCGGAAAGGCCTCCAAAAGCCTCCTGCAAAATGCACTATGTAGCGCACTACACATATAAAGTGCGCGCTACGCATTGGGCCAGAACATAAAATTTTTGCCACTACTCTTCAAAATTCAAATTCTCTCAGTCTCCTTTGCCTCATGTAAGTTTAAATCATCTTGCTATTATCTTTGGTCAGTGTTTGGAGTTGTTTTAAGATCGGTTGTAAGAGTATGAATGTTGAAAAACACAAACCCTACTCTCTTGTAAAGAAATGCCTCTTTAGGGTTTGAATTTGAAGTTTTAGAATTTAACTTTGGTGCCAAAAAATTCCATATCTCACTTGTATTTTCCTTTCCCCACTACTGTCATATCATCATAAAATGCCTCCCTTTTCCCTATTCCCTTTAAAATCACTCATATCACTTCGTCCCTCTTCTATTTCCCTATATCCCATCCCTAAAACTTGCCATTTGTTACCACTTTCCATCCTTCATATCAGTTATAGGTTCCAAAATTCCATACAGTCAAGTGATTGTAATCACATCCTTAATTTCACTTGACTCAAGCATATTTTCTTCACTTAATTGAATCATGTTGTTCCCATAGCTCATTTTCCCACAGTCCACTATTCACACGACCCTATTTCCCACAGTTCCTCCCACATTTGGTGTTTGAAACAAAAGCACCAAATCCTCATTCTTCATCTCATTCAAGCCAACACAGATTTTGCAACATCATGGAGGCGGACATCGATACATTATATGACCAAGACAGAGATTGCACCACTGAACTGCATACACCAGGAGGACACTGAAGCGTCGTGAAACACCTGATTCACTCCGGATTTTGGCTGAGGCTTCGTTGGCTGGGCATGATACATGATGGAGGGTATTCGCTCGGAGTTTGAGCAAATTTAGAGAAGTTTTTGTCATTTTGAAATATTTTGGTCTCAAAACAGATTTTTTAGCCATACGAGTAGCGCGTCGATGCGCTCGCTTATGATTGGGACACTTATTGAAGGAAAAATTTATATTTTTGGGTTTTTCATGGTAAGTTATGCATGCTCCAATATGGCCGAAGCATTTCATCAAGTTCTGGATGATCAAAGGGCCCAAAAATACCATGAAAACCAACTTTCTGCCACCTTTTGCACTAGCAGGAAGTACTTATGGGAGAATGAAGTTTTGGAGGGGCAAATGAGCTCCAAATTGGGAAGTTCGACTTGGGTTGGATAGCGAACATCCAAGGATTTCCAACGAGATATCATGAGCTCAAGTTGGATGCCGGGAAGTGCCCCAAAAGCAGGCTTAAAGACGCACTACGCATATAGCTCACGCGCGCTACGCATATAGATTTTTGGTTAATTTTTCATTTTCCAGCTCAGGATTTCGGCCAGTTGGACCAGTTTTGCTTGTGGATGAAATTTTTGAGTTATCTTGATGTAAATTTATGGTTGGCATGTAACTTGGACTCATTTTTACCTATTCTAGGAGATTCACTCCTAAAAAAGTAAAAATCAAGTGTAAGAATCAGTTTCCCTTCTTTTAGAGGCAAGTTGTTTGGATGCCTATATTCTAGCTCCTTGTTTAGAATTAGTTGGAACTTCTCCTAGAAGGAGGAATTCGACCCCTAGAGGCATGGGAAGGGGTTAGGATGGTCTATAAGATGTATTTTCTCAGTCATTTTCAAAGGTTGGAGAGGTCGGACTCTTGGGAAAGATTTTGGCACACTATTGTACATATTTTTCATATTTTGGCTAAGGAAAGATCAGAAGTTTTGCAGCACTTGTTGGGATTCTTGTGGCTTCCAGTTCTTGATGGTGTTTTCTCTCAGTTTATTGTAAGTTCTTTCATGTTTAATGTATGCCATTCCCTTCTTATTCTTCTGAAGCTAAATGAATGAGTAAATGAGGTTGAATCCATTGATTTCAGTGCTCTACCTTTGAATTTGTTTAGTTTTACATGTTTTCTCCTGTTTGGAGAGGATCCATGTTCTCCCTTGCTTTCTTTAGCTCCTTTTCGTTCTGGTACATCCATACACTTAATCAAAAAGCATTAAGACTACTGCCTACCTCACCCCAACTTGAATTCTGCAAAGATCTGGCCTTATCCTCGGACCCAAAATTGTTTTTTCCCATTTCTCCAACAAAAACCCAAAAAATCAAAATCAAACTTTCCTATCTATTTACTAGCCTAAAATCAGTTCCCATTCTAGAGTCATCTCGCACCCTATTGCTCATTTTATCGAGATTGACTGGAGAGAGCCCTCTCCTGTCCTCGTAGGGCTAGCTACGAGGCTGAGCGTGGTTTGATGTAGCCTTGAGTTTTACCTTATTTCAGCCTAAGGTAGATTTGAGCGCTAACATAGTGGCGAACATATTGGGGAAGAACTCGTTTTCTTGTTAGTGTTATTTGATTTATAGCTACAGATGGAGTCTGAAGTCATGCCAGGTAGCCTTCGAACTGCACATTGCTCTGCGAGTGCATAGTAGATAAACGCTGCTTCAGTCGATCTCCGGTATAGATTGTAATAGTAACATTTAACTTATAAATTGCCCCAGTACATGTATCGAGTTCAGATCTGATGGTTGATGGTGGACAACAATCAGACATATGAAGGCTGAAATCATTCACTTGGTGACTCCAATTTAAAGTCTGGAGGACTGACTCTTTCTCTGAGAAAATGGAAGGATCTTACACAAAGTTCAGGTATCTAAAGTGGAATGGTATTCAGGATCTAATCTGCTTTCTTGTAAATTACTTCTTCGTTGGTCTTGAAGCTGTCTTGAAAGTTTTTCAGAGTTTGTTGTATGAGAAAGGTGATCAAAATCTTCACTCGACCTATTCAAAAAGTGTAAATACTGAGTTTCCCTTTTATCCCGGCCTCCTTACTTTTCCCACATCTTATGATGACTCTTTTCAGAGTGATGAGCCTAAAGAAAACAAAACTGATCCCGTAGCTCTTGTATATACTCCTACACCTTTCATAGTCCCAGATCAGCATAAACCTCTTGTTTTACCTTCTGTTCTTCATGCTTTCCCTGCAAATTATGACCTATATCTACCAAGATTTGATGGTGAATGTAACAATGTCAACACTAAGCAACATGTGCAGAATGTTGAGACTTTTCTAGACCTTTATGAAGTTGATGAAGAGGATGTTAGTATTAGGCTTTTTGCTCTTTCTTTGCAAGGCCAAGTGAAGAGTTGGTTCAAAGCCCTGCCTGATGCGAGCATCACATATTTCCAGAAGTTTGTCAAAGTTTTCCTTGATAGGTGGATGATTGGACATAATCCTTTCCTTATTATAGAAGAGTATAATCAGCTGAAAAGAATGCCAGGGGAGACAGTACAACAACTTTCTACCAGATTTAACCAAGTTTATTATTCGATGCCAGTTGATATAAGACCTTCTCCTAGATCTACTCTCTTGCACTACCCAAGTGCCTTTGATATGGAAATGGAGTTTCAGCTGAGAGAAAAGAATATTGCAACACTTCACAAGATGCAGAACAAGGCAGTGAATGTAGAGGCTCATTTGCTGATCTTGAGGGCAAGGTTGAAGGAAGAAGAAAAGAAGAATATTTCAGAACAGCTGACACTTTTAGAGGAAAAGCTTGATCTTTTCGTAAATGCAGTAGAAGAGATGGTGCGGAAAATGACTGCAAAAAATGAAAGAGACATTCAAGAACAAGCGGCTGACCTAAAACATTTTGTTTCTGATCCCAGTTGTCATAGTGATTGTTTTATAGATCATTGTGAAGAAGAGAGAGTTGTTGATATGATGTGTATGTTTGATGATGAATTGCCTCAGTTTGATCAGTATAATGATGATTATGTTCTCCAAAAAGAAGCTAATCTTGCAGACGAATCAGCAGCTAGTTTGTGCGAGGAGGAAGTTCACTTTTAGCAGCTCGAATACAGTGATCAACCGATGCATATCAGCTATGACAATGATGAGGAAAATGCATCAAAGTTTGAAGTAAGTGAAGGATCTTTGCCTTTTTGTTTTGATTCGTTTCAGTTCATCAAAGATAACTACCATGCAATCAGAAATCAAATGTCAACAAGTCTTGACTTGAATCATCTTGAGAGCAATGAAAATTTTGTTCAAGACTTCTCATATTCAGATTTGCAACCCCCGAAATCCATTGATTATCAAGTTGCAGCTGAAGACTTGGAAGTGGACACACATGATTTAATGATTCAAGGTGACTCCGTACCATTCTGTTTTAAATAATTTCAGTTTTTGAAGGGTAGATTGCATAGTAAATCTTCAAATGAACAGCCTATAACAAATCAACAATCTCCCAGTGTTAATGATGAGGAAAATGCATCAAAGTTTGAAGTAAGTGAAGGATCTTTGCCTTTTTGTTTTGATTCGTTTCAGTTCATCAAAGATAACTAACATGCAATCAGAAATCAAATGTCAACAAGTCTTGACTTGAATCATCTTGAGAGCAATGAAAATTTTGTTCAAGACTTCTCATATTCAGATTTGCAACCCCCGAAATCCATTGATTATCAAGTTGCAGCTGAAGACTTGGAAGTGGACACACATGATTTAATGATTCAAGGTGACTCCGTACCATTCTGTTTTAAATAATTTCAGTTTTTGAAGGGTAGATTGCATAGTAAATCTTCAAATGAACAGCCTATAACAAATCAACAATCTCCCAGTGTTAATGTTGAGGATGAGACAGATAACAAAATTCTTGATCAGCCTGTAGCATCAAATTTGCAGCCACCAAATGAAATTGAAGGGCAGATTACAGATGAAGGTGTGGAAGATGAAATACATGATTTGATGATGCAGGAAGATTCTATACCCTTTTGTTTCGAAGAATTTCAGTTTATAAGGCAGAAACTTCGTAAAATCTCTCAATAAAAAGATGAACAGCTAGAAGGATGTCATACATTTTCAATGGATACATTACAACAGTCTTCTCAAGTTTTTGATGATCCTATTGCATGTGTGTTGGATGATGTTTGCTGTAAAAGTTTTCCTTCATTAGCTAACCATGTGCCGGAAAATAATATTGATGATAATCTTCTTCAAAGGTCGCCTTCATTCTCTTGTTTAACAAATTTTTCATTACAAAGCCCTCATCAAGGTTTGCAGTCATATGTGGAGATTGATGAAAGAGACTTTTGTTCTGTTTGTAATCAGCAACGGAGTTTGGCTTTTCATGAATTTCAGGATCCTTTTGATAGCTTGCTGCAATCACCAAAGAAACACAACACAGATGTGAGGGAAGTCTTGATATCCAGCTATGAAGATTACTTGGACCATAGCTATGTTTATGAAGATCCTTTCACAGTATTCTTGCAGTCATCTAGTCAATTTATGCTTTGCAAGTTTATCAACAATCAGCTTGAGTTCAAATTTCCATGGGAGTTGCCTTTCGATTCTTTCCTTTTCCTGCGCATCAGAAAGAATGTGGGAAGAAATCAAACAGCAGCCAGGATGCTTACATGGTTACATTGGTTGTTCCATTTCACTTGATCAGGTGATGATGGAAAAATTAGAGTAGGTTGTATTGAATAAGTTTCATATTGAGCATATTTCCAGTTTTTCGGTTGTGTTTAAGTATCGAGTCAGTTCTTAGTTGAGTGAGAGTCAATTTGTGTCGTCAAGTCATCAATTTTCAGTCATGCATTTCAGTTTGAGTTTTTGATTCCATTGCCCAATGGATAAGGCACTGGTCTGCTCTCCCAAATATCTGCCATTCTTGGCACCTCCAAGGAGATACCATCCCCATTGGAGCCAATGTTAGTGTCAGGCTTTGCATCCGTCCTTCAGTGATCAAACATGCTCTTACAAAGTGATTTTAAGGTGTCAAGGTCAAATTTTGTCATTTCAAAGAGTCTTCAAGCAAAATTTGGTCACTAGGAATTAGGTCTAGGGGTTGCTTTTACTCCTGTCAAAGTTGTCCAAATGTCATTTCATGTCACCATTCAACTGAGTGTACCATGATTCAGAGGGTTGTCATCATCATGTCAAGTTCCATTGGGTCATTTTACAGCTTGTTCTTGCTTCGGTTGTGCCTAGGTAAGGTCCATTTCCCTCTCCTAGGGTTTTGGAGGTAATTTCTCTTGGATGGTCAAATAATTAGAAAAACTTGTATCCGGATGCTCATACACTTTCCCTTATCATTAATGTACCTTATTAAACACTTCCCATCACTGAGATCCCCCACATTCCTCATTTTTGCACAAACCCTAGTTTCTTGCCACAACTTGGCAATTTTCTAGGCTAGGCTTGTGTTTTGCCCTTTTGGACCCCTTCCCCTCACTCAATCTCTAAGATTCCACTTTCCCCTGCTTCCTAACATCCCTCCCTACTTCCAAAAATTTCCCCAAGAATTTAGAAGCCCCTTATCCCCTTCGTTTCGCTTCATTTCGACAAAATCCCTTGTTTCACACATCGGGATAAGTTTCACTCAAAAGATGTTTCAGAGCAATCAAAGATGAATTTTGGAAAACTGAGAGAGGTTTTTGTCCAAAACATGCCAAGGAAGAAAAATTTTCTTCACTTTTTACACAGGTATAATGGTTTTGGAGAAATGTCAAGAATACCGTTGCCTCAGGAGAATTGATGCACCTACAGGAAGTAGTGTTAGGATATTTGATTTTGACAGGGTAAATGAACTCCAAATTGAAACATTCCACTTGGGTTGGAAAGTGGACTTCAATAGATTTCCAATGAGCTATCACACGCTCAATTTGGACACTAGGAAGGCCTCCAAAAGCCTCCTGAAAAATGCACTATGTAGCGCGCTACGCATTGGGCCGGAACACAAAATTTTTGCCACTGCTCTTCAAAATTCAAATTCTCTTAGTCTCCTTTGCCTCATGTAAGTTTAAATCATCTATTATCTTTGGTCAGTGTTTGGAGTTTTTTGAAGATCGGTTGTAAGAGTATGAATGTTGAAAAACACAAACCCTACTCTCTTGTAAAGAAATGCCTCTTTAGGGTTTGAATTTGAATTTTTAGAATTTGACTTTGGTGCCAAAACATTCCATATCTCACTTGCATTTTCCTTTCCCCACTAATGTCATATCATCATACAATGCCTCCCTTTTCCCTATTCCATTTAAAATTACTCATATCACTTCGTCCCTCTCCTATTTCCCTATATCCCATCCCTAAAACTTGCCATTTGTTACCACTTTCCATCCTTCATATCAGTTATAGGTTCCAAAATTCCATACAGTCAAGTGACTGTACTCACATCCTTAATTTCACTTGACTCAAGCATATTTTCTTCACTTAATTGAATCATTTTGTTCCCATAGCTCATTTTCCCACAGTCCACTATTCACACGGCCCTATTTCCCACAGTTCCTCCCACATTTGGCGTTTGAAACAAAAGCACCAAATCCTCATTCTTCATCTCATTCAAGCCAACACAGATTTTGCAACATCATGGAGGTAGACATCGATACATTATATGACCAAGATAGAGATTGCACCACTGAACTGCATACACCAGGAGGACACTGAAGCGTCGTGAAACACCTGATCCACTCCAGATTTTGGTCGAGGCTTCATTGGCTGGGCATGATACATGATGGAGGGTCTTCACTCCGAATTTGAGAAAATTTAGAGAAGTTTTTGTCATTTTGAAATATTTTTGTCTCAAAACAGATTTTTCAGCCATACGAGTATCGCGTCGACGCGCTCGCTTATGATTGAGACACTTGTTGAAGGAAAAATTTATATTTTTGGGTTTGTCATGGTAAGTTATGCATGCACTAGTATGGCCGAAGCATTTTATCAAGTTCTGGATGATCAAAGGGCCCAAAAACACCATGAAAACCACCTTTCTACCACCTTTTGCACCAACATGAAGTACTTCTGGGAGAATGAAGTTTTGGAGGGGAAAATGAGCTCCAAATTGGGAAATTCCACTTGAGTTGGATAGCCAACATCCAGGGCTTTTCAATGAGCTATCATGAGCTCAATTTGGATGTCAGAAAGTGCCCCAAAAGCAGGCTGAAAGACGCGTTATGCATATAGCTCAGGCGCGCTACGCATATAGATTTTTGGTCAATTTTTCATTTTCCAGCTCAGGATTTCGGCCAGTTGGACCAATTTTGCTTGTGGATGAAATTTTTGAGTTATCTTGATGTAAATTTATGGTTGGCATGTAACTTGGACTCAGTTTTACCTATTCTAGAAGATTCACTCCTAAAAAAGTAAAAATCAAGTGTAAGAATCAGTTTCCCTTCTTTTAGAGGCAAGTTGTTTGGATGCCTATATTCTAGCTCCTTGTTTAGAATTAGTTGGAACTTCTCCTAGAAGGAGGAATTCGACCCCTAGAGGCATGGGAAGGGCTTAGGATGGTCTATAAGATGTATTTTCTCAGTCATTTTCAAAGGTTGGAGAGGTTGGACTCTTGGGAAAGATTTTGGCACACTATTGTACATATTTTTCATATTTTGGCTAAGGAAAGATCAGAAGTTTTGCAGCACCTGTTGGGATTCTTGTGGCTTTCAATTTCTTGATGGTGTTTTCTCTCAGTTTATTGTAAGTTCTTTCATGTTTAATGTATGCCATTCCCTTCTTATGCTTCTGAAACTAAATGAATGAGTAAATGAGGTTGAATCCATTGATTTCAATTGCTCTGCCTTTGAATTTGTTTAGTTTTACATGTTTTCGCCTGTTTGGAGAGGATCCATGTTCTCCCTTGCTCTCTTCAGCTCCTTTTTGTTCTGTTCCATCCATACACTTAATCAAAAAGCATTAAGACTACTGCCTACCTCGCCCCAACTCGAATTCTGCAAAGATCTGGCCTTATCCCCGGACCCAAAATTGTTTTTTCCCATTTCTCCAACAAAAACCCAAAAAATCAAAATCAAACTTTCCTATCTATTTACTAGCCTAAAATCAGTTCCCATTCTAGAGTCATCTCGTACCCTATTGCTCATTTTATCGAGATTGACTAGAGAGAGCCCTCTCCTGTCCTTGTAGGGCTAGCTACGAGGCTGAGCGTGGTTTGATGTAGCCTTAAGTTTTACCTTATTTCAGCCTAAGGTAGATTTGAGCGCTAACACCATCTATTGTAGTCACTCAAGCTGCTTATGATATGGGAAAACCTCCTTCATCTTCAAACAAAGTAAATCCCACAGATCTAGTTCTGGTAGGTGATAGATCTATTTCTCATACACCTCCATTTCTTCTTACTTATGATATTTTCAACAAAAACATCCATAATTGCCTTGTTTAATTAGGGGCCTCTTCAAACATCATGCAAGGACTGTGTGTACCAAATTGAATATTACACCTGAAAAATATGTTGTACACATAGTTCAACTGGATAGGACAAAAGTAGAAGTTCTTGGAGAAATAACATCAGTTTCAATCAGATTTTCCTCTAATCCAAAAGTTTCACAGATAATCAATATTCTAGTTACTGATATCCCTAGATTTTATTGTTTAATTCTAAGTAGGGATTGGTCTGAAAAGTTACACGGATACTTTGTAATTGATTGGTTTCACATGTGATTGCCACATAATGGTAAACCTAACCAAATCAAAGTAGACTGTGAAAAATTCATGAAGTACACAGTCATTGATCTTGAGGGAAGCAATGAACCTATAGCTTTCACCAATAACATCATTGGAAATTACTCGGCTGAATCATTCTTGGGATCATTTAATGCTCAAAGATATCCCTTTCCAGATAATGTTGTAGTATCTCAGATATATTTTTTTTTTCATAATAGATGCCTCCAACTGTGTAGATGTAGTTGATAAAATTGTAGATAATTCACTATTCTGGACTCTTTATTTTGATGGTTCTAAGTCTGAGGATGGTGCAGGTGCAGGATGTATCTTAGTCAACCTGCAAGGAGAGAAAACCATGATAGATTGTAGGCTTTAATTTCAATGCACTAACAATACTACAGAATATGAAGCATTGATTCAAGGGTTGTACAAAGCCATTGGCCTCAATGTCAAGTATTTGCAAGTATATGGAGACTCTGAAATAGCTATAAAACAGGTAAGAAACACAATCCACTGTGTGTATGGGCATTGTAAACATTATCAACCTTTAGCCCAGAATCTTACTTCTCACTTCACTACTTTTAACATTTCTTCAGTCCCCAGATAACAAAATGCAAGTGTTGACTTACTTGCCAATATAGAATCTAGGCTTATACCTTTAGAGGAATTTAGTGCAGATAGATTTTCCATAGAGTTAGTTTTCAGACAATCCATTCCTGATAATGTAATAAATTGGAGAGTGTTTAATAATGATGTTGATATAATCGATTTCCTTACATCAGAAGGATCTTATGAGGAACAAATTGTAGATGAACATGCACATGACTTGCAAATCAATCATAAACAAAATCAAAACCCAATTCCAAAGTTTGTAGTCAAAATGGAATATCTCTATGATTTGAAAGACAGATTTAAGAAGATTACCAACTCGAAGACTCAGAGTTCTACTTTGAGATTTGAAGTGGTAAACCTAGGTACAACTGAAAAACCTCAAAATGTCAACCTAGGTCTTGGTTTATCATTCGAAGAAAGGATATCATTCATTAAGTTGTTGAAAACTTATAAGGTGTCTTTGCCTGGGATTATTCAGATCTCAAGACCTATGATACCTATGTAATTCAGCATACTATACCGATGACCTCTTATCACAAACCAGTTCAACAGAAGCTCAAAAAGATCCATCCAAACCTTGAAAGTCAAATCAAATCCGAGTTGAACAAACTTTTGAAAGCAAAAATAATATTTCCTATTAGACACTCAAAATGGGTATCAAATATGGTCCCTGTCAGAAAAAATAATGGAGACACTAGGATTTGTATTGATTTTAGGAACTTAAACAAAGCTTGTGAAAAGGATAACTTTCCTTGGCCTACCATGGAGCAAATGTTGCAATCAGTTGCAGGTTTTGAGTTAATGTCTTTCCTAGATGGGTTTTCAAGATACAATCAAATTCTTGTACATCTAGATGACATATTGAAGACAACATTCAGGACCAAGTGGGGGACATACACTTATCAAAAGATGCCTTTTGGACTCATCAATGCTACATTTCAACGCACGATGGATATTACTTTTAAAGGTCTAATTAATAAATCAATTTTTATTTACCTAGATGACATTATAGTCTAATCTAGGAACAAAAACAATCATTTGAATGACCTAAATCATATCTTTGAAAGATGCAAGAAATGTGGCATTTCTTTGAATCCCAGGAAGTCATACTTTGTTTTAGCAGAAGGCAAGCTTCTCGAATTCATAGTATCCAAGAAAGAAGTTCATATTGATCTTGATAGGATCCAAGAAATTGAAAAGATTCCTCTCCCACATAACAAAAAGACCATGCAATCATTCCTAGGCTAGATCAATTTTGTAAAAAGATTTGTTCCAGATTTCTCACAGATTGTTTTACCCCTTCAATCATTGATAAGAAAGAATGCAATATTCAAATGGGGTAAAGATGAAAGAGAGTCATTTGAGTTAATCAAAAAAGCCATCATCAATGCTTCTTCTTTAACAACTCCAAACTTTGTCAAACCTTTTGTGCTATACACTTTTTCATTTGATACATCATATGCAGCAATTTTAACACAGTTGAACGATCAAAACATAGAGGCACCTATCTTTTCTTTTATTTTATTTTATTTTTCTCAGTTCCAATTTACAAGGTGTCGAGTTAAACTACTCAGCTATTGAGAAACAAGCTTTTGTTGTCTTTAAAACCTTGAAACATTTCAGACCTTTTCTCCTCAAAATTCATACAAAAATAGTAGTACCGTACCCTCCAGTAAGGCAATTGTTGATTCAAAGAGAAGTGGGGGAGAAAAGAGCCAATTGGGTCATTGCACTTCAGGAGTATGATGTAGAAATCCACCTAGCTAAAATTGTTAGGGGCCAAGGTTTTTGCAAGATGCTAACTGAAGCTTCCCACTTATCAATAAAAGAAGACCAAGGTAATGAAGTGCAAATATCAAAGGTAAACCTCAATGATGCGCAATCAGAGTATGCTGATTTGAAGCTTTATTTAAAGAATGGATATGCTCCTATGCATCTCAATTACAAAACAAAACGTGCTTTAAGGTTGAAATCAAATAAGTATGAATTAATTGATGATGTATTATTTATAAAAAAATTATGATTCAATATTATTAAGATGCCTAGAAAAACCTGAAGCTGAAAAGGTTATGCAGGAGTTACATGATGGACCAGCTAGAGGTCATTTTAGAGGAAACACCACAGCTCACAAAATCCTGCATGCAGGTTATTATTGGCCAATGCTATTTAAGGATGCACATGCTATGCAAGAAAATGCAAAACTTTTCAAACTGCAGCTGGAAGAGAAAAGAAACCAACATTCCCTCTGCAGCTAGTGAATATCCGACAACCATTTGAACAATGGGAATTAGATATAATTGGTGAGATTGTTCCTAACTCTTCCAAGAAGCACAAGTACATCCTTACAACTAGTGATTATTTCACGAAATGGGTAGAGGATATCCCACTAAAGGTAGATAATACCAAAAGTATTACAGACTTTATTGATCAGTACATAATTGCCAGGTTTGGCCTACCCACAACTTTAATGTTTGATAATGCATCTTATTTTTCTGGAAATACTATGGTAGATTTTTCTTTGAAAAGAAGTTTCAAATTGAAGTATTCAAGCAACTATTATCCACAAGGTAATGGATTAGCTGAATCAACAAACAAAAACCTTATCAGAATCATCAAGAGGACTATAGAGAAAAATCATAGGAATTAGCACAAAGCATTGACATTTGTTCTTTGGGCAGACAGAATAACACAAAAGGACTCAATCAGTTCTTCTCCTTTCGCTTTAGTTTATGGAAAAGAAGCAATTCTCCCCACAAACATAGCAATCCCATCTCTCGACCTAGTGCAATTTATCAATGAAAATCCTTCCTCTTCTCTTCAAGCAAGACAATTTAAGATCCTTAAGCTTGAAGAAGAAAGAAAAAGGGATAAAGCTACCTATTCCCATCATCAACAGTTATTCAAAGCCTCTTTTGATACAATCTCTACCAGTCATTTAACTTTTTAAGTAGGTGATCTGGTTTTGAAATGGGACAAATCACATGAGGAAAATGGTAAGCATACCAAGTTCCAAAGGCCGTGGCTTGGACCATTCCAAATCATTGAGAAAATTGGTCAATCGACATTTCTTTTACAAGACTTGTCAGGTAAGATGGATTCCTTGCCCGTTAATGGGCAAATTCTGAAAAATACTTTTCCTAGAAGACAACCTCTTCTAATTTTGTATCATATTTTTTTTAAGATTCTTAGAAAAATAAAGGTTAAGTAGTCTTTACTTTTTGGCTTCTCAAAATAAAATCTCTGATAATATTTTAATTTTTCTCTTCTATAAGTAGGAAAAGTTAAAGAAATAATTAAGAGTATTTGAGTATCAAAGTTAACCGTATTTCTTTGGAAAAAATTGACCTCACTAAAAACACCTATTCTATGAACAAGCTCTTATCTTTATAAGATATAGATGTTTTGTTATTAGTCAAGAAAAGAATCTTTAACCTATTAAGGACTTTCTACAGATCATTATCTCAAAACTTTATTATTATCATCCAAGACTCTTTAAGAGGGCCAATGATTCACCCCATCTGATAAAATTTTCTTTTTTCACGGTGTAATTTTAAAATATACAAAACTTAAAAGATAATAAATCTAATTACTTGTTTACCATGATCATAGGGGAATAACTAAACTAATATTATCAAACTGCATATCAAAATAGGGTAAT
The DNA here is from genome assembly GCA_000404065.3 of Pinus taeda. Taxonomy (NCBI): domain Eukaryota; kingdom Viridiplantae; phylum Streptophyta; class Pinopsida; order Pinales; family Pinaceae; genus Pinus; species Pinus taeda. Next base: position 13,115 of record APFE031493885.1, on the reverse strand, counting down.
AGCCAATGATCTTGTTATCACTGACAAAATTTCAAAAAACAATTTGGACAACTTGTATGGTTTCAAAGTTGTAAGCCAGTCTTGGTCAAGTCATTTTTCAAATTTCAAAAAAGGAGCCAAGTATTTTCAGTTATGATTATGTTTGGGTTCATCTATGAGAAGCAAATTGACAAGCACTTAATCAATATTCTTTGAATTCCAAGTGAATTAGCTTCCCTTTTCATTTCAAGCGAGGCAATGATCTAGATTAAGATGGTGCAAGCTCTTTCAATTTTCATCTTGCAAGAATTCCATGGAGTTGTTTACAAAAGAGAAGGATCATAGGTCAGGCAGGTGTATTATATTGGACAAGCTTTCAAACAGGTTGGCTGTTGGTGAAATTTTAAAACTAGCTACGAATCCACGTTTTCGTAGTGCAGACAATGTAAAAATCCTATTTTACGCTACGAAACCCCTGTAGCAGCCTGTTTTAGCAGAAAAAACTGGTTTTACTAGTTAACTTCCAGAAGCTTTCCTGAGCAGTGGAAAACTCCTCTCTGAAAAGTGAAAGAGGTTTTCATCCTTAAGATACTGAAGTACAAAAGCCTCTTCCACTTTCTTCAGATCCATTACTATCTGGGAGAAATGATGGACCAAACTTGCGCTACGAAACTGCTGTAGGTGCAGTTTTTCAAAATCAAAATTTCCTGTTTTACACATCTTCAAGGATCTATTCTGGACAGATGGAGAAGTATTTTAAAAAACCAAGAGAGGTTTTTGTTCTAGACATCCTGGGCTACAAAAACCTCCTTCAGTTTCCTCAAATACATCATGAGCTGGGAGAAATGAAGGACCAAACTTGCACTACGAAACTGCTGTAGGTCCAGTTTTTCACAAGTATATTTCTCTGTTTTACAACTGTTTTTCAAAGACACATTTTGGGCGATAGGAAAGGTGTTTCAACAAACCAAGAGAGGTTTTTGTTCATCACGGATTGGTTCACAAAAACCTCCTTCAGTTTGTCCAAATACATTTTTTATCAGAAGTTATGAGCTCTGTCCCAAGACCCATTTTTCAGCCAGAACAGAGCAAGGGACAGTCTCCTAGTTTCTAGGAACATCAAGGATCGATTCTGGACAGCTGGAGAAGTATTTTAAAAAAACAAGAGAGGTTTTCTTCTAGACATCCTGGACTACAAAAACATCCTTCAGTTTCGAAAAATGTGTCATGGATGAGGAGATAAAGGCTCTGTCACACGTGCCATTTTTCAGGGATCCTAAACCTAAAAACATGGAAACATCTTCCCTAATTTCTAGGGTTTGTCTTCAGCAGTCAGATGACCACGTGGGAGGCTTCATCAAATTCGAATTCTTTAGGTTGCAAGTTGTCAAATAATGCTTTAAATTCTTAGATAAGGTTGTTGTAATCATAATAAGGAGTTACACTCCTAGTTGTATTAGGTCTCTAAGACTCCTAGTTAGGTGTCATTTGCATTTAATAGTTAGTTTTAAGTATCAATAGGTGTCATAGTAGGATGAATTCGAATTCCCCTCATGCTTGAGGAGGAATCCAAGTTATGTAAAGAGCTCTATATATAGCTGAAGCATCAATGTACTCAGGGTTGGAAATTTTATGAAAAGACTTGTATTTGGCTTATGTAAGACTCTGTTTCAGTAATACAAGTTTGGCTTTACTTCTCAGGATTCATGAGGGATTTTTTATGTTCAGAATATGTGTTGTTGTCATTTTCCTCATTCTTGCAGTGGTATGGATGTATAATCACTCAGAATTCACTGAATGTGCTCTGACTTCCTGTATACATTTATAAACTGTGGTCCTATATGAGTTTATGTTCTGAATGTCTAAATGTTGAATGCCCTGACTTCCATGTAAGGTTGAGTTCATTGTTATATTGAGGTGTTGTTGACTCCATAAGCCCAATGGATAGTTGTTTAATGTGTTTCCACCATTCATATTGTTCACAGTTGTTCTATAAGAGTTAGCCATATTATCTTTAATCAAAATCATTAATCCATTTAGAGAGAGCCCTCTCAGGTTGAGGAGGCTAAGCCTCAGCCTAAAGTAGGTTTGAAATAGTTACTTGAAGTCTTCCTGGTTTGCAGCCTTCCAGGGCTTGATTTTGAGATAACAGATCTAATTAATCAAAGGACAAGGGCTCTCATCAAGAGCTAGCTTGTTCAGTTTAATTATAACCGGTGAATGGCATTGTCATTATTGGGTTACCAAGCCTAGATAATGTCTTTTAAGAAACTTGAAAAGAAAATTACATGAAAAGGAAAACAAGGTCCAAATGAGAAAAAAAGCAAAAGAATGTCATTTTGAATTTTGAAAATTGCTTCGGATGGGACAATAAATCATTGTTGGTTAAAAGATAATACTACCGAGGCTATGAAAGCATGTTGGCAGCAGAGGCTCTATCTGTGATAAATGAGCAAACAACAAAAAACCAATTTGTAGAAGACACCTGCTATATCTCTTTAAATCTTAGTATTGTTTGATGCAAACGTTTGTATTTTTATCACTATAAGAGCACATTAGTTGAATAGATAGATTGAGTGAGTGATTATGATTTCAAAGAATTGTTGGTTAATTTGTGACTCATGTAATTATTATCCCTTAACTTTTCTTAGTTTGAAATCTTTAGAAATTTCAAAAGATCAATCAGAGATAGTTAGTTCTCCCAAGTGAATCGCCAATTGTTGTACTATGTAACAACCCCCCCATTTATACAAGTAATAATTAATATTTGACATATAGATGGGGACCCTTTTAAATTTTTAGCCCTTGAAAATAAATGCTAACTCTAAGAGTTTGCCTCAAAACCCTTAGAATACAACCCAATCTTATAACCTATATTGCAAATCGCATTTCGTAGTTTTTCATGTCATGGTTCTAAACATCTTAAATAAAATGCAGAAATGTGATATGTGATGAGGTCCCCGCCGTGACATTCTGATCACAACACGTGATCACACTTCACAAATCACAAATTGATAAATCATGCCATTGTGTCACCCCTTAAGAATTTGTGAAATGTGATATTGTGATTTTCGCAATCACATTTCTCATTAACTCCAAATAACGTTATATGGAAACTTTTGAAAGTTGCAATGCGCAAATAAAGCGTGAAGCGTGGGGAAGTTACTGAGTTTTAATTCAATAATGAGTGGTTTGACATAGTAATTAACGTTTAGCAGCTCGAGGAAGGGAATTGATGTTTTCAAGTTATGTCTAGTTAAAACTGAAATCTCATGTAAAATATTCCCACGATTCAAAGTCATTTCAAAGAACTCTTTGCCTTAGTTTCCCTCCATTGTGTGCACTGATATATCTCTTTCATTTCAGGCAAGCTTCAAAAGAGATGTCATTGCGAACAGTAATTCCAAAGCCAAAGAAATAGAGCATTTCAGAGTCCGAGCTATCAGAAATGTCGCCTATATTCGCTGATACACTTTGCAGCACCGATGGAGGAGCGACGGCATGATAAGTCATACACAACAAGCTTGAAGATGAGCGTCCTAAAATTACTGACATAAAGGCAACGACCGACTCAATAAAAGCTTCAGGGGTCCAATTCAAAGATGATTCTTGTTGCTTCCTTCAAAGAATAGGAGCAAGAGAAAAAATACTCCCATACACTAATATGATTAGATGGGTGGTGGAAAATCTCAATATTGAAGACATGCAATTCAAGAACTCGAAGATGGAGCGAATGGGTTCATTCAAACCTGAAGACCTGAAGCAAATGTATCATATACCTGACCATCAAGACATATATGACAAATCATACTTGGCCAACTTCACAAATAAAAATGAAGAACCTTTCAAGATGACCCAGGGCTGGAGGATCCTAGAAAACAAGTTCAAATATGATAAAACAAGTATGTATCCCATAGCTTATTTGGAAAACATCTATAACTATGCAGCTTCTATGTTATGTAGGTTATATGGATTACTTAATAATACCAAGTTTTCCATAGAATGGATTCCTTTAATTGATGCTTCTGTCAATTCCCACATAACGAATTGGGCCACTATCCTATCTGATAAACTAGCCATTGTCATCTCCGAGTATCGCCAGAAGAGATCCTCCTCCACAAAGAACCTTCCTCCATTTTATTTCAGTGCATATATCATGGTTGCCATCTGTTTCTGTACTAAATTTCTAATCATGGGTCAGAAATGGACTTTGCAGGACCCCTACCCCATCCATATCAGCCATAAACAGATTTGGGAATCCCATTATATACCCCATTTTTAGAAAGTATGCCACGATGTTATTTTACCATTGCATAAATTTATTTTTAATAAGAAAGTCCCCAGGTTTTCTAAAGAAGCCACTACAGACCTTCTCATAGTAGGCAAGTATTTTGTTGAAGAATGGTTTACATATATCATAGTTTTTGGCAGTATAATGGATTCACATGTACTCCCTTTGTATGTCTTTGATAAGCTACTAGCAAGAGAAACATCTCACCAGACCGTGGGTAAATTCTTAACCAAGACCCTAAAAGATAACAAGAAGTCTTTGTGGCCATCCTTTCCCATTCGGTGTGGTTATTTTTTCGTTGGCAAATTTCAACCATGCAACCAAGGAATCACTAAGCCTAGAGAGCCTCAGGCTCCATACTTTGCCAAAGAGGCAATTTGACCTAGACAAGATAACACATAATATTACTACTATAGTAAATATTAAGCCCTTTAATCATGAGGCTAAATCTGCTAAATCACTTGAACAAGCGTTCGATTGGGCGAAGGCCAATTTGAGCCCTGAAGATTTTGAAAAGTTCCATGAATTCAGAAATCAAAGGCTCAAAATAATTCCATTGCATTTGTTAAGCGCTGAGGATAAACCTACACCCAACGTAACTATCAACAATGAGGGACAAAATTCTTGCATAGAGTCTTAAGCGGAAACATGGAAAACATAAGATACAGGGAAAGCTCAGGACACCGAGAATACAGTGGAATCTCGTAGGAAGTCATCCGAAAAGCAGGTCATAAGTGACCTAACTAAAGATACCGGTTCCGAGATCAAAAGAAGCAATTTAGATAAGGAGTGGGATCAATTCAATAAGAAACTACAAGACACTCTGAAGACAACATATTCCTAGGAAACAATGGAATATCACACTCCTTTGCAAACTCGAAAAACTTCAGATTCTGAGCCGATGGATGAGAAAGGGACAATTTTGCAGCATACATAAATCATTCTTGCATTGCCAACATCGAAAATTATCCTAAAGGTGACTGAAATTCCTCCTTTAGATGTGTTCTACAGCCCACTGCACAAGGTTGTAGTGAGAAGACAAAGGAAAAGAAGGAGGGTGGAAACACTTGATATCCCAGCAGGGAATGAGTTGATGGACATAGTCTAGAAGGATATCCCTTCTAATCTTGCTGAAACTTTAACAAGACTGTTGCAGTTTACAGGGGCGTATGCTACTGCCACCATGGATAAAGCTACGGAGGTATCTATTTTGTTAAGTGAGAGGGAAGAGAAGATAGCTCAACTTGAGCAACAACTACAATTTGAAAAAGAAAATGTGAACCAACAAGTTGCTGAACAAATCGCTTAATTGCAGTAGAATATGGAAGTATTAAAGATAAGCCATGAAGCAGACATTTCTGCAAAGAACATGCAAATTCAAGAGCCATGGTCATATTTGTCATAGTTTTTCCTCTTATTGCACATTAAGGTAAAATAATTGTCTTTTAAATTTTAGAGTTTTTAATAAAAATTGGGTATTAGAAATATTTCTAACTCGAACAAAATTTCTCGTAATGGCTCCATTAAAGTCGTATGTGTAAGACACCTGGGTGGAAAATAAAGATATATTCGAGAAGTATGGGAACCAAGGATGGAAAAACTCCTATTGGCACAGTCCAGATGAGTCAGAACAGGCCTGGTCAACGTTGGTCAAACCTGACCAGTCACCTAGAAATCTCTAAATAAAGGGGCAGTTTTGTGATTTAGTGGAATTCTACCATATTTTGTGCAACAAAAGGGATTATTTTGACCTGATTAGATGGATTAGGAATCTATAGGTTGTTACAACTATTTTAGTTGAGTTTTTTTATACATTTTACTTATTTAAGCATAACTATTGAGCAATTATGAACATGTATTATGACTATTGAGACTTCTCTATTTCTAAATATAATTTGAAAAACTGGTCTTTTATTTTCTTGTTGTTCTTACTGTGGGATGTGATTTCTGATCTACTATAGCTTATAGTTTCAAGTGTACCAAGCAAGGGTGGAGGGCCCCCATCCTGAGCTAAGTACACTGCAGTGTAATTTTGTGTATAATTATGAATATTTTAGATTGTTGTTTCCTTTATAATTTCTTATGAATATTTTCTGAATATATTCATTATATGCCATGTTCATTTATGTTTTTGAATGATTTCCTTTCAGTAATTGGTTTAAGTATGGAAGGTCAACCAAGGCATCTAAGTTAAATCATCTTCCTTCTATATTAATAATTGAACTAAAAATTGTGTTTATGATCGTTACTGCTTTGGTTATGATATGTTTTATGGTGGAACTAATCTAGTTGGAATAAGGATGATAAGGAAGAACAACCATGACCTCTAAGTTAGAGCATCTTCCTTGTTGGCTATGTTCCATAAATATTCATTGCACTCTTACTTTTAGATCAGAATTTCAATGCTTTTTTTTTCTTCAGTAATTTATATTTGTAATATGCATTTCCATTGTTTTCATCAAAAACTACTTTCTACACTAGTTTAATCTAAGATTCCATAAAATTTGATTTGCTTCTAAGTCTACCAACCCGAATTGATAAGTAAAATACATGTTTTAATTTACCCAGTAAATTGAGCTGACATTTTTGGCGTCATTGTCGGGGAAGCATACTTAGATATAATTGATTAAGAAGATTTAAAACAACAACAACAACAACAACAACAACATAAAAATAAATGATTTTCATTATGGTTATTTATGCCTAGACAAAGAGACGAAAACGGTAGATATACAAAACAAGACCCCCCAGCTACTAAACCATTGGTGGAAGCAGAACCACCAATATTCGAACTAACTATACCAATTGCTAGAAAACCAACTTTGGAAGAGTTAGAGGAAAAACATCGTCCAGGGAAAAGGTTAACTCTTGTTGAAAGACAAACTTTGTTGGCTTATGAAATAAAGAGAAAAGAAACACAAGCAGAAACACCTTCTGTAGGAAAACAAAGAGAAGCAAGAAAACCAATTGTTCAACCTATCCCTGAAAAACTAGATAAACCAATTGATAAACCTATATTTGAACAAATAAAACAAATTGAAAACACACAATCTCAAATTGTTACTAAAACATTTGAAACGGATATGGAAGAAGAAGGACAGGGATCCAATATTCTTGGACTGACTCCAAAACAACGACTAGAATATGAGAGACAATGAAGAGAATGGGCAAGGAAAAGAGAAGATGATACTAAAAGAGTGAATGAAAAATATTCCACCTTCCAATTTCTCAAATGTCTATGGTATGTCTTTTGAATATCTTGACTCATTCTTGTTTGAATTTGATATTCTATGTCATACTTATGGTTATATTGATGATACATATAAGTTTCATCTTTTTCCTGCTACTCTTAAAGCATCCGCGTTAAATTGGTTCATGGGATTAGGTGAACATACTATTAGCAGTTGGGAAGACATGAGGTAATTTTTTCTTAAGAAATATCAAGCATATTGTAGGCCTAGAGCTTCAAAATATGACATTTTTAGAATGAATCAACAAGAAGATAAAAGTTTAGAGGAATACTTAGAAATATTTCTCTATAACTTACAAAAATATAAACATCATTCTTTAAGTCCTGATATTATTCAAACAATCTTTTTGAAAGGCATATGAGATGAGTATCTTGATATTCTTAATGCGAAGGGAAAATGAGATATTTCATATTTACCATTTGATTAAATTGCATAATTATGTCAAAAATATTCAAGAGGAAGAGCTAAAACTGGAAAAAGAGATGAAAATTCCAACACTACCAAATCAGCAACAAGAAGTATAACAAGGGGAGATTAGGAAACTTGTTTGAAGACTTCAAAACTAATCTCTTATGTACATTAGGAACACAAGTTGATATACTAAAAACCATAAAGAAACAATAAGAACAAGATCAATTATTATCAATTTTCTGTCCTAAATGTAGAAAGAAACATCCCTTAAGAGAATTTCCTTTAGACAATATTCATGTTTGTGGACTTTGCACTGAAAGTCATGCAACAGATAATTGTCCAAAGCTGAAGGAATTGCATGAAAATGAAATGGAAGAAATACAAAGGATGGAATCTCTTTATTATTTAGCACCAAGAAGACCTTGGAAAACTCGATTTGCACGTATGTCTCACAATCCTCCTCACCAATTTACTCAACAATTTCCTCAAAACTATCAATATCCTATTCAAAATTTATGGAATGTTCCTATGCCTTGGCAGGCTTGGCCTCCTCAGAAAACTCAAAATCAACCTTCTCAAGGTTGGCAAGGATATGCTTATGGAGCCCAACCTCCTCAACAATATTATCCTCAACCCCATCAATCCTATCCTCAACAACCATATCAATCATTTTCTAAACAATCTTTTCCGTACCAACAATTTCAACAACCTCAATAATCAAATCCATCATTACCTGCACCACAATTAACCCAACCTCAGCAGTTTCAACTTCCATCTAACCAAACACCATCTAGACCATTTCCATCTCAACCAATAGCAAATCCGAGTAACAAAGTGGAAAGACCAATTTACAATATCGAGGAAGGGACTTCATATTCAAGCCTTCCTATTCAAAACATCTGCTTAAGATCTGGAAAAATCTTACAAAAAGACTCTCTTGTGATTATAGAAGAACAAGTTGAGGAGGAGAGAAATCATGAAAAACTTAATGCGGAACATCAAATTAAGAAGAATAGAATAATAAAAACTCAAACACCTCCTTTTACAGAAAGGTTAGTAGAGCAAAAATCTTTAGTCTCTCTTCCTGAATTTGATATTTTAGATGAATTGAAAAATTATTATGTTAAAATTCATTTATTGTGCATCATTAAAGATATTCCTATCTATACAAAGGCAATTAAGGAATTATGCATGAAGAAAATTGGAAAGAGAGAAAGATCCACCGACCATTCATGTCATTGGGAAATTAGCAAGTCTTATGTCAACAAATACTACAACTGAAAAATATGTTGATCTTAGAATACCTATGGTAACAATTTCAATTAACAATTTTTCAGATTCTAAAACTCTAATGGACTTAGGAAATGTTATTAATGTTATGACAACAGAAACCATGAAATGTTTAAAATTTCCAAATATTTGACGTACCACTACAATTTTGAAACTATATGATAGATCCAAAGTAGTGCCAGAAGGAGTACTTGAAGGTATCATTGTTTATTTGGATTCTTGGGAATATCCCGTAGACTTCCTAGTCCTACAATCAAATTCAAACTTAGGATCCCATCCCTTAATTCTTGGCAGACCATGGTTAGCCACAGTTAATGCCTTTATTATATGTAGATCAGGGAGTATGATCATATCAGATGTAAATAAAAAAAATCACATCACACTCTATCCTCCTCAGACTCCTTCTTTACTATCATGGCCTGATGAAAAAAGGAAGAAATTATACATATTTTAAGCATTAATCAAGCTTTTGATTTTATAGAAAAATATAATGAAGATTTAATAGATCTCTTCATTTCAGAACCTAATATTTCAAAGCAGCTAAGAACTATCCAATATGAAGTTGTAGGTCAATTTTTAGATCAACGTTTTCAGGAAAAATGCACTATTAATTCATTGCAAACATCATTTGAATATATATTTCCTTTTAATTCAATTACAAATTCTCAAAGTAAAGTAATTCAAATCAGCCCCGGAAAGAATCTTAATATTGATAACAATTTACAATCATCACAGGAAGAATAAGTAATTGTACTATTAAAGAAATACACAAAAGCTTTTGCTTGGGATTATACAGATATACAAGGAATTCATCCAAAAACATGTATCCACCATATCTACATAGATGAAAATAACAAACTCGTAAGGTAACCAGAAAGAAGAATGTATCCAATGGTGAAAGAGATAGTAAAGGAAGAATTGCAAAAAGTATTAGAGGTAGGATTTATCTACCCTATCTCGGACAATCAATGGATTTCCCCCTTAGTTGTGGTTCCCAAGAAAAATGGAAAATGGAGAATTTGTGTAGACTATATGGAATTAAATAAAGCAACACTTAAGGATCATTTTCCACTTCCATTCATCGATCAAGTCCTAGATTCATTAGTAGGGAAAAAGTTTTTTTCTTTTCTTGATGGATTTAATGGTAATAATCAAATTAAAATAACAATGGAATATCACAACAAAACTACATTTACATGTCCTTGGGGAACATATGCATATAATGTGCTGCCTTTTGGGCTATGTAATGCAGCAACAACTTTTCAAAGAGTAGTTTTGGCCATCTTTGTTGATTTAATACATGAGTGTGTAGAAGTTTATATGGATGATTTCACTGTATATGGGAATACATTTGATGATTGTTTTAAAAAATTGGAAAATGTTCTACAAAGATGCTGATATCACTAAACAAATTTCAAAGAAAAGGGTAAGGTAAAGGTTAATTGATCCTGGAAATATTCATGTTGATCTTGGTCGTGTTCATGCAATAGACATTTGATATCATTCTTAGTTTGAGCAAACAAGCCCATGGTGAGCAGAGATCAGAAATCTTCATCAAATTCAAGCGAGGCAGCTCCTCAATTAAGCAAGGCATTTCATTCCAGGTTGATTTATCTAAAGCGATTTCAAAGGAGAAAATGTCCAAAGAAAGGGAGATATCATAAGAGCTGAAATAGGACTTAGCCCTAGGGTTAAGGAAACATCATCACAGCTGCATAAAAGTGACAGAGGTAAGGCAGTCATCCCTCAACAGGAGGAATGTAGTTTTGAAGAGTTGAAGAGAAAGTTGAATTTGGCAAATCTTGAAATTGCCAAACGAAAAATAACCTCAAGGAAACATGTAACCAAAGAATCTCATTTCAATAAAATGGAGGCTCTATGGTCAGTTTTCATGCTCAATACTTCACCTGAATAAAGGAAATCCCATAGCAAGTAAGGCTAAATAATAATTTTGATAGATTTCCTTTTGAAGTTTACTTTAAAAGGATGGTGTCTATGTTTGCAGTTTTGAACAACCTCATGGTATATGGGAAAGTCATTTCAAAACAAAGGAAAGATCAAGAAATTCAAATTTTTGGCCTTAAACTGTGGTTTTTGTAATTACACAGCAATTTCGTAGTGCACTACGAAACTGCTATAGGTGATGCCTAATGCACAATAGTTTCGTAGCGCGCTACGAAACTGCTGTAGCTGCATATTATGGCTTGATGGGCTGGTTTTTGAGAGACAAAGGGGAAATATTTTCAAATGGGAACCTCTGCAAAGGATCATTTACAAAGTTTCAACATTCAGCAATGGCAAAACAAGTAGAAGAAGGACATCTTTGAACTCTATGCTATATTTATAAAGGTGATAATTATTTCATAGCTTGTTTTTACCAGTCAACTTCTAGAAGAGTTTCTGAGAAGATGAAACCTCCTCTCTAAAACGTGAAAGCGGTTTTCATTTCTAAGATACTGAAGTACAAAAACCTCTTCCACTTTCTTCAAATCCATTATGATCTGGGAGCAATGAAAGACCAAACTTGCGCTATGAAACTGCTGTAGGTGCAGTTTTTCACAAGAATATTTTTACACCTGTTTTTCAAAGACTCATTCTGGGCGGTAGGAAAAATGTTTCAAAAAACAAAGAGAGTGTTTTGTTCAGCATGGACTGGTTCACAAGAGCCTCCTTCCGTTTTTCCAAATACATTTGTTATGAGAAGTTATGAGCTCTGTCCTAAGACCTATTTTTCAGCCAGAACAGAGCAAGGGACAGTGTCCTAGTTTCTAGGAACATCAAAAGGATGAGTCATCAAGGGCTAGCTGGAAGGTTATGAGCACCATCAAGTTCGACTTCATGGACTTTTAGGTTTCAAATAATGTTTTAAATGTTTATATAAGGTTGTTGTAATCATAATAAGGAGTTACACTCCTATTTGTATTAGGTCTCTAGGACTCCTAGTTAGCTGTCCTTTGTATTAAATAGTTAGTTTTAAGTGTCAATAGGTGCCAAATTAGGAGGAATTCGAATTCCCCTCATGCTGGAGGAAGGAATCTACATGAACTCTATATATGGTAGAAGAACTAATGTATTAGGGGTTGGAAAATGTTAGAGAAAAAGACTACTTTTGTAAATGCTATGCAGGGATTGATATATACAGAAGCAGTTGGACTTTTCTGAAGCTGAGATTCTTAGTGTACTTCAATGAGCTTCATATTTTATCTTTGATATGATTTACTTCCATTTTTTTAATACTTATTACTCAGAATTCATGGTTACTCATGCTCTGACTTCCTTTAGGTATTGAACTCTGATCTATCACTTTAAATTCTTTCCTTTTGAATACCTTGATGTATCATTACTCAGAATTCATGCCCACATGTTCTAACTCCTATGAACTTCAAGTTATTGAGACTTTCTTGAATGTGTCACTTTTTCATTGAAGTATATACAAGCCTCAGTTTTATAAGAAGAGCTATTTGTTATCGTTATCTCTATCAATGACTCCATAGCCCAATGGTAGCAAGTCTCCATCTTCCAATCTACAAACATATAAAATCACAAACCATAGAGTTAGCCATCTATCCATATCTTTAATCAATATCATTCACCCTTTGAGAGAGCCCTCTCAGGCTAAGGAGGCTAAGCCTTAGCTAAAATATTGGTTTGAAATAGTTACAGTGAGATAGTCTGATCAGCAGCCTATCAAGGTCCCATTTTGGTGCGTCTGCCGGGAGCCTGAAGTCTATCCATTCCCGAAATTAAGAGGCTGAACTTTTGAAGGTAGCAGGAGCTCAGACTTCTTTTTGAGGCTGCAAAACTACCTTGGCGAATCCACACATCGAATAAGAAATTGGAAGGTGACTCCACTGCTAGAAGATCAGTAGCTTGATGAAGTTTCAAGATGAGTT
>APFE031493878.1:59215-73112 GCA_000404065.3 Pinus taeda | reverse complement strand
AACCTTAGTTTCTCTACCTAGCTACTGATCTGCCAAGATTAAACAGTTTGGACAGATTTCTTTCTCTATTCTACAACCTAAATTGAAAACATGGCATGATCCAGATTAGACTGTTGGGTCACCCATAAACTTTTGTGAATATGCAGGCCTATATACACCTTCTTTTTTCTTGTAAATATGGAACCTTTGTGGCAGCAAAAATGGAGCATATTTGGCACTTATATTTGCCAATCATGAAATATGAAACCTATCGGTATAGGTATCCAACAGAGCTAACCCTCAAGGCTAAATGACTATATATATGAGTTGAACAATGATATTTATTTTTATTTTTTTAAACATCTGCTCTCTCATCTATAAAGCACTCACACTACACTAAATGTCAATATTTTTCTTCAATGTTTAAGTATATAGATTTGTAACTATTTATAATTAACAAATAATAATAATAAATTATTATTATTATTTATTTTCAACATCCAAATAAAATTATTAAATTTTGGTTATTTATTTTAATATATTAGAAATGTACAATGAAAATATTTAAATTATTTTATCTAAATAACCTTAAAATTTCTAAAAAACATTGGTGTTCAAATTTTATTGTCTTTTCAATTATATTACTTTAATTGTATTTAAGTATATATTAAATTATACATTAATAGATTATTTAAATTTATAATTAAGATAATTACTTTTTATCAAAAAAAAATATTATATTCAATATATATATATACTATATATATATATATATATAGACTACAAAGAAAATATAAACTCAATATACACTCAAAAATTGAGCCTTTGGATCTTTTTGATCTCTATCCCAAACAAAAAAACGACTTTGAAAGCGACTTTACACTTTATCCCAAACAAAAGACAAGACTTTGATAGCATATTTCCACTTTATTGATCTTTAAGATTCTCTACCCTTAAAAGTATGCATTGTTTTCGGAGGCTACAACAAAACCAAAAAGGGTTTTCACCTAAAAGAAACACCTAACTGGCCACAAGGAACATTAAAAGAGAGAAAGATCCTCCTTCAATTGGCCATAAACAAAATCATGAGAGATAAAAGAACCTTCTAGGAGATACATGCATTCTTTGAGAGCTCATCTACACATTTGTTGAGTTCCCTATATATAAGGGAAAGAAGACCATTCTAGATCACTAATGATGTCTGTTATCTAGGATAAAAAGGACTGTAGGTGCACCACTTGCAGATTAAGACTTATGTTGGGCTAATCTATTACAACCTTTAAGTTCCCTGACACTTGAACCTTACATGACATAAGATTTTTAACAAAATGCAAGAACGTGTAGAGGGAAGCAAATTCCACCTTCATGTTTGAACAAAAATAAGGAGAATGCCTTAAATAAAAGTAATCTAAAGCATTCAATACAAAAGAGCTCCACAATTTTTTATTTTAATATGTCTAGAGGAATTGACAAGTGGTTATGTCTCATAATTATATGATATGGGTTCGATTCCAACCTCTACCACTATAACCCCTATATGAACCACGTAACATGTGGCCATAGGAAAGAAACATTGAATTTGAACATATAACCTTGTATTTACATTTACTTTACATTTTCACGAGCTTGCCAAATAAGCTCCCCGTAAAAGTTACTCTTCAAAATTTTATTAAATTGAAAATATATAATAATAAGTTAGGCTTCAAAAATTTATTGAACTTAATTAATTTATTAAATTAATTAAAAGATAACATCATTATATGGAAAATGCATATAAAAATGTATATTAAATAATACATATGTTTCATATATAAAATTATGTTGGTCATAAAATTACCAAAGTTATTAAATTTTATTAAAACAATCTTATTATCCTCTGCCGCAGGCAGGTATTATGCGTTCAAAATAATTTTGACTATGAATTACTTACTGTTTTAGTTGACTAAAACTTATATAACTTTTGGCATAATTAACATTACAAAAGAAAATATAATTAATTTTTAAAAATATTTTAATTTATTTTTCTCTATTTTTATTCACCATAGTCTTATTTTACAATGATTTCTTTTATTACGTCAATTATTATTGATATCATAACAATGATGTTCTATGCAAGTTGTACTGTTTATTTAACATTTAATGATAAGGACTAATTAATTAGTTGAGGCTCCGCATAGAAGCAAGCCCTAGAATAACAACATCATTCCATCATCGAACCTGCCACACACCTATCGTCACAGGGATCCACATCCCAACATTTCCTTACCTGCCACAAGGGAGTCAGAAAGAGGTATTTTGATGCTGTGAGGTTTTCTTCAACGTTAAAAGAAATTGGTTTTTAATTAGGGTGATAGGTGCCTTTTTAGGTAAGGCCAATATATTAATCTCGTTTCGAATTATTAATTCTAATTTTATAATAAAATGAATGTGATCAGGAATGAAAGATGTTTGATGAAATTTTCAATAATAATTTGTTGAATCTTTAAATTTAAATTTATACATGTATTTTTCCAATAATAATTTTTTGAATAATTTTATTGTTGAATATCTAAATTCGTAGATTGAAGTTTTCAATAATAATTTCTCGAAATTCATGAATGAAGTTTTTAATAATAATTTTTTGTATTTTTAAATTTGTATTTAAATTTCTAGGTTCACCTAATATAGATAAGTGTTTTGTTTGTCAATTATTATTTTTTCATAATGATGTTTTCACTACAATGATTGAGGTTCTATCATAATGATGTTTGCACTGCGAGGATTGAGGTTCGTCGAGCTACTCTACTTTATTTCCCTTCACTCCAGTAAACTGGGCCCAAAAGTGCGATTTGTCTCGCTAGAAACAACTCGAAACCTGTGAGCTCGCACTTTGTGGGCTAAAAACTATGATTTGGGGTTGGAGAGAGGGTTGGTCTTCTAGACTGGTGGGGGTTGTAGGTTGATCAGTATAGCCCATTGTTTTCTTTTTTGAATTGACAAGACATGTGGTGTTTTGCAGGCATGGCAGAGCTGAAAATTAACTGGCGTGAACGAGACTTGGATACTCTTCGATCAGAGATCCAAGGGGATCAAGTGGTTCGAGGGGCATTGGATCGTTATGGGGTTCTCAAGTTAGTAGAGAACCCACTGATGAGGGCAGGTGATCCCTTGCTATTGAGATCTAGACCAGGAGGTCTTTGTCGTGCAAGGGTACAAGATCGAGCTCACACTACAGGATATTTACTTTTTTATCGAACTGCCTCCCCTAGAGTGGTGGGGGATATTCATCCGGTGTTACCTCATGGGGGGAACATTACTGAGTTTGTGGAGTTCCATTATCGATGGGGTGTTAGTGTCAAGGGCACAACTATCCCGCTTGTTGATCTAGAGAGGCTAGAGACATAGGCTATGGCTATAGCTGTGCTACAGGTCTTGGGTAACCAAGTGTTCCATCACATCAATGGTGGGTAGGTGATGTTAGTTGAGAGTGTTTTGGTCGAGACCTACTATGGGTGGGCCTAGATGATGTTGTCATCAGTGAAATGACAGTTGAGTCTTTGCAAGAGGCAGGTGAACCATGACTGTGTTTGGTACAGTATTGTGTGCGTTCTTCTTTAAGGAGATACCCACTAACCATCGTCATGTACAGAACCGAGATGGGGGCCCACAGGAGCCTAGGATGCGCCGCTGGGGCAGCTATTGCGGAGAGGAGGAGGAGGGGGAATCATATGGGTGTTCTGATCAGACTTTTTCGCACATTGGGATCAGATGCCCCTTTACATTAACGATTACCCTTATAGCGGGATGATCCTTTACATTGACGATTACCCTTATAGCGAGATGAATTATCAGGGGGATTTTGACTTGCCACTTCTGCCTGGGCACACATGGGGACCAGACGGTAAGTATTAAGTTGCTATGTTTTATGGTGCATTTTATATTTCTATCACATGTATATGGTACTGATTGTGAAACATGTTGTATTCAGACATAACACCAGTAAAGACGATAGGATATGTAGGCTGAGCCGCAACGCCTGGGGCTGCAGATCAGGGGACATCATCATCACATCAGTGTCTAGAGGATGTTGCGTTGCTTTCTGATTTTCATCGTAGGTTTCTTGTACTCTTGATCGGAGTTTCAGAGCATGGATGGAATGACTTAGAGGATCGGTACACAAATAAGTGCACCAGTCTTCCCTCAAAGTGGTGAGGTATCATGCGACGCGTGGCAATGGCAAGTTAGGCAGTACGTGATCTATGTGCAGGTGGAGCAAAGCCTTTGGTGCGAGATCCGCTGGAAAGTGACTAGATGCAGGGACATGTGGGTCCCATTGATTGTGATTTTTGTAACATGTTGTGGGCATGTCGGATGTATTTAGAGCTATGGCTCCAAACACTTTTATGATACATAATATGATTATGCATTTTATATGACGATGATGGTTCGCCATTTTTTTTCTTATGGTTATATTCTGTGGTATACATGTGATAAATGCCAATTTAGAATGTTGTTTGCGATGGTATTTACATAGTGATTTTGGGCTCTAGGCACATGACTGAACGTAATGGTTTCAAATTCATTTACCAATAGCTTCACTCATAGATATTTTCTAAATAGGATTTGGTTATGCACATGATACACACCATTCAATCACATGATAAGTAGCAAGGAATCTAAACAAACATGATGATGAAGGATGCGATGAACGAGGGAATCGACTAACAAACCTATCACTACATCATATTTAGCCTGATTATTGGTGGCAGATCCAATGCACAACCTTTCGAAAGGAATAACATATGCAAGGCAGTAAAAATGTTCCAAGCTGTCGAGGCTAGATTCTGGGAGAAGCGACTCGCACCATCGGCATGACCGATATACGGTGTGGATGATGGATCCATCTGAAAGGTGCCAAAGACAATGGATGAGATGATGCAATCTACCTAACTTCATGGCAGAAATAAAGACATGAAAATCAAAGGGATATCCTATGATCGAAATTTCTTGAGGTAGAGCACATGGGGTCGACTGGGATAGCTATAACCTTCAAGGTGAAGTTCTTGACACAATTTCTATCAAGTATGGATAAAATTCTGGCCTTCCAGACTACAAAATTCCACGCTTCATCCAGTTTATCTTGGTCTCTTACTCCATGTAGTGCCATGATGCTCTTCTACTTCCCTCCTGGAAGTTCTCTGTTTGACTCCTCCAAGTCTCTACTACCCATCTGGAAGTTCTCTTTTGGACTCCCTCTGAGTCTCGATTTCCCTCCTGGAAATCCTTTTGCCACTTTCGAGATTCCCCCTACTTTGATCGTCTTGTGCAACCACACCACTGATCCAAGTTCCTTGGTAGCAACTCCCTTCTCTTGGCCTTGCTCTGTTAGGTAGTGTTCTGACTATAGCACCTCACTAGCTCCACTCTGCAATATTCCCACATCCTTCTAAACCCCAGCAACCTGATGGTGAGGGCTCCTAGGCTCTGCTCAATCTCGAAACTAGCAACCCAGCCTCCTCAACCAACTGCGTCGGCCCTCCCAGCTTCTGTGTGACTCTGCGTGAGGCTCCCTTTGCCTTCCTTATCCTCTACGCTGCCTCTTCTTGCCTCACCTTGATGACGCATGCACTGTTTTGCCCTTCCCTTGTTTCTTCTATGCTAGAAACAACTTCTGTCACCTCGGGACAGTTGTTTTCTGCTGTTATTGCTCTACTCGGATGATGTCCTTAGTCCTCCTATGATCTGCAATCATGCTCTGAAACCATGTTGAAGTTTCTATGTCTACTTTGTTAGAAACCCTCCATGCACTTTATTTGATTTATTCCTACCTACTTTTTATGTTACTTAACAAGGTATTTACAATGTAAATACTGAAAATAAACACTAGTGCATGCTCAACATATTACAGATCAACAGCTGAAGGAAACAAAAACAATCACACCATATGACACCATTATTTTTGGACCAATGTCCTCGGAAAAACCCAATGTGGGAAAACCAGTGCAGCTATCTGAGGGTTTTCTTATTAAGCAATATTAGAGTACAATCTGGGTGTCGAAACTGGCCTACCCAGTAGAGAATTTCGTTAGCAGTAATACCTCTCAGTTTCTGAAAAATTTCCCTGCTGAAACCTCAGATAATCCTTCCTACAACTCCTCAGCACCAATCTGCCCTAGAAACCCCAGCGTCGGCCTTTTTTGGACTGCGTTAGCCCCTCTATGCCTAGCATTGGCCCTGTGTCACCTAGGATGGGTCTGTGTCAGCCTTACGAAGCCTTGCATCCTTCTGGCCCTCTGCGTCTGCAAAGCTGGCCTCTTTGAGGCTCTGCGAAACTCCCAGTTGCCTCTGTGTGGCCCTGCGTGAGCCTTGGCTGGCTCTGCGTCCCTCTCCCTGGCTACTACGCTGCTCTCCCAGCACTATCTCTGCCTCTCTGTTCTTCTGTACTCAATGCGCCTCAGTTGCAACTCCCAATCACTAATTCTATCTCTCTTGGCAAACCCCGCTCTAGAGAAAATAATGACTTTTCACTCTGGTGTACTCTCCAAGTGACCCTCAAGCCTCCTCTTATACTTTTCCTATTGACATATCAATGGTTGAGATTAAGTCCCTAATTGACTGGTTAGATTAGATCTGGCTTGATCCATGTCTTTTCGACCATTCTAACATAGTTTCATATTAATTCCCATTAATATTTTATTTTCCCTAAGTTTAGACTTAGGGACTCAATTAAAAATATTAATTATTTTAATATCTCCTTAACTGTTTAGAATCTACCAAAACCATTTTTGGGTATTGGTGATTTCATGTGCCCCAACCTCTCCACCAAATTTCATTGTTAGAACACATCCGATGCTACCCGAAATCAACACAAATTAATTATGACAACAATCTTAGCAAGGTCCACCATTTATCCTTTTTTGCACACCACATGACCTAGCAAGATTCCAAAGGGACGCAGAACAAGAATTTCTTCAATTTTAGTGCAATCTGATAGCTTCGGCATGTATCCAACATCAAGCTCAAACTGGCTACATGGTGCTTTACAAGCCCAAACACTGTCCAATCATCGAAATATACTTCCAAAAATTTGTGAATGAATTCCTTGAACGCTGCGATGACTACACGCGAGAAGATCGCTGGCACACTCTTAAGTCCAAAAGGCATCACTATATACTGGAAACATCCCCATTCTTTTGCGAAGGTGGTCTTACTCATGTCTTCTAGTGCGATCTTAATCTGATGGTACCCTGAGAACCCATCATTAAAGGAATATGCTTCATGGCCCCCCACATTGTCCAATACTTCATCAATGAACGGTTTCGGGAAGGGATCATGGATACATGCGTCATTAAACTTTCTTAGATTACACAAATTCGTATCTCTCCTTTCTGCTTCTTCTCTTGGACTACCATTAGGCTCACCCAATCAGACTCCTCCACTGGGTCAATAATGCCTGCTTTTAGCATCTTATCCATCTCTAAGTGTACCTTTTATTTATACTTGGGATTAAGGTGGTATGGCCTCTTCTTGATCGGCTTCACGTTCGGCTTTAAGGTAATATTCATTACACCTAAGTTTCCTATCATACCTTTTCGGTATGAAAATTTGGTAGGGAACAAATCTTGATATTCGCGAAGAAACTTAGCGATATTATCTACTGTGGCATCATCCCAGTAATCTCCAATGTTCGCAAATTTTGGCTCCGCCTCTATGCCAATGTTCACTTGTCTAGTCTTCAATGGTGCGATGATTTCTGGATTCTCTATCTATGGTCCCTGAACTTTGCGGTGCCCTTCTGCCTATGGGATGTTAATATTCCTTGGATCCTCATCATCTTCTTCAGCGATCACATTATAGCACTCTAGGGCATGATGCAATGGGGTGCTCCAATCTAGTTGAATCAATTCTAAAGGATCCTGCGGTATTCTGAAGATTGATGCCTTAACCTCTTGCAACGCTTCGTCTATACTTTCGAACCCATCCTCAAAGCTGAAGGTCATAAAAATTCCTCCCCTTAAGATGTCCCACTCTGCAGTACCGTGGCGAAGCTTTGTTTCTAGGTACCAATTCATAGGAATGATATCCAAAGTGTGATAGAAAATATGCACCCACTCTAGCTGCGGCTCCATTCCATAAACCTTAGTCCATTTTGCTAAATGATCGCGTTGATCATTTCTTCCATCATATTTTTCATTTAGCCAAATGTTCAGGCAACCAACCCACAATCTCATCATTCTTTTGTACTCGCACCATTCATCAAAACTGTCTTTATGCGTACCCCACCACCATGTGGGCGTAGCGTGAAACACAAAATCCCATGCTTGGAAGCGATGTTTCTCAGGTACTTCTCTTTCAAATTCATCCAAAAAATTATCTACATCAGTTAGACCATCATAATAAGGCAAATTCCTTACCTCCGAAGACACACAACGCAACGATTTGGTCATCATGTTGCAGTGCATTGTGGATACTTCATGCAACTTGTTTTTCTAATGCTCTAATTCTTCATCTGAATCTGACATACAAAAACTTTCGCGGTCCCATGCAATTCATCCATTAACTATCGGATTAACCCAATCTTTGTCTCGCGCTGTTACTTTATAGATCTGGTCCAAATCATCATCACTTTCCTCATAGTCACAGACTAGTTCAGTATAGTGTGGTGCTTCTGGAGGGTCTAATAGTACTACTACGTAGAGCGATTTCCTTTAAAACAACATCATTTGCTTCTTCAAATTAATTACCCCATTCATGTCGATAGCCCAATCAATTCCCAAGAGCACAGGGTATGGATTGCTATCATCAACAATCTCTATCACTTCAAAATCAGCCAATGTGCTCGCACCTTCTATATCTATGGTCACTCCATACAATCTCCCCATAGGGATAATCTTCTGTTGATTTTCCATTCTCAATAGAATTGGAGACCACTGTAGCGCAAGTCTCCCCATTATTTTCCATGTCTATTTAGGCAAAACATTCGCATCCGACCCCAGATACAAAATAACTTGATCCATCTCATAGTCTCCTATTTGCGCGGTAAGCCTCATCTCGCGTCCTGTTCTTGTCTTGTGTTTTCCTATCTTTCTAATTGCGCGGTGTCCTTCAGGATCACCTTCCTTACCAACACACTTATTTATCAGTTTTTGTAGCCCTTTCACGGCCTTTTTGTCGCGTAAAAACTTCATACAAGTCTCCAAGAAAGTGGTAAGCATGGAGAGGTCAACCTCTTCAAAAAGCCTGTCCTGGCTTCTTGAGGTAGAGGCCTTAGCAAAGCTTTTCTTTGCTTCCATGAATGTTTCCTTCGTGCGCTCCAGGTCAAACCCAATTTATTTTTCTAGAGCCTTGCGGACCAATTCACTTTCTTCAGGTTGTTTCACTTTATCATCACCACTCATCATTTCGTTTCACAGCACAATATTCACATTGGGATCCTCTTCGTGAGGCTCGACCCTCATCATCTATAAATTCTGGGTAGGTTGTTGAGGCTACGCCATCTTCTCCTACATCTTAGTTATCAATATAGGGAATTCTTCTATCGCATGGTCAAACTGATTGCAATACCAGCATGGCGGTCACATATGGCTTGTTAACTCCCGCGCGTAGTGTCCTGGCACTCCACAATTATAATAAATAACTTGTCTTCGACCTCTACCAGGTCCTCCTCCTCCTCGGCCTCGTATCCTCCGCACACTCCCTTAGCGCCCTGATCCAGAGGCCGAGTTTCGGTTTGCATTCAATATGCGGGTGTTATTTCCATCATTAATTCATAGCTACGGTAGTTACGCTCATCGTGGTCCACCAATTTATAGAAGTTGCAGAATAACTGTTGGGGCGTTTGTACAAATTTTTACAGCAAGTGACAATTGTCTGTTACATGTTTTCCAGCCACCTGACAAATAGCGCACCATAGTGCGACACTTGGCCCTGCTTGAGCTTCCCACCTAAGAGGCATTGGCCTTCCTCTTGTAATATAATTCGCGAAGACAGGGCAGTGATCTTTATCATGACCCTGGATTTTACATTTGAGGCACCAAACTTCTTCGCGCACCTTTGGCCGAGCCGCTTTTTCCTTTTTCAAGCTCTGTAATTCCAAGCAGATATTTTGCAATTCCATGTGAATCTGTTGAACCCCCAAAGCATCGTCTTGAATAGGCATTTCATGCAATCTCATCGCAATTTCCAAGGCTTCTTCCTAGGTCCCTATCTTTTGCTGCGATAAAGCAACCCTTAGGTGGGGCAGAAGCGAGGCTACAAACCATTCGTGGTGTTGACTATCTGTGAGATTCATGTTAGCTTCATGGATCTGGCACTTCAGTCTCTGATGCTGCTCCCAAGGTGTTTCATTAGGCCTCATCATGATTTCCTTGAATCCAACGACTGATTGAGATTCAGACTTGGGCCTACCGAATTCCTTATTCAAAGCAGTCTGAGTGTCCACTAACGATGCCAATGGATTATCGGTGCAATACTTAATGTACCATGTCAATGCGCGATCTTGTAGAGCAGTAACAAGCTGCACCATATTTATATGATCATTTGCAATACTATGTGCCGTCCATACAACCTTCGCAATGAACCAAAACTGATATGGGTCCTCACTTCCCAAGCCCTTGAAAATAGACAACTTCATGGTATTCGACATATTGAATGGTGGCAGAGGTGGTGGTGGTGTGGGTGAAGGTGTATGTTGTGGAGGTGAAGATGGAGGTGGTGTGGGTGGATGAGGTATATACAGAAAACTGTGCTTTATCAACTGTACAATGCTTTGCGGTGAGGCCTATTTTCTCCCTCGTCATCACTCAAAGGAGGTTCTATCAATGGGCTGTATTCAGGACCTGCTCTCTCCTATTTTTTAAAGAATCATCCATTTTGCGTAGATCCAAACATGAAAGTTGTGGCATAACCTACTTTTCACACAAGAGAATTTTAATCCAAGTATTCAAATATTTCAAATACTTACCTCACAGTCCTTTGAAAAAGTTCCGCTCTGTTTCACTGTAGCTGATTGAGGTATCGATTGCGAATTTTGTCATGAATCTTCCTATGACTCGATCAAGCTAGTGGTCAATAGCGCATGTTATCTTATCTTCATAAGCTTCTAATTTTCGTACTAGCTCCGGGGTCCACACTATTGGACCGTCAAGCCTCCACCTTCCTTGGTCGTTTGCCAATTTAGCAATCCACTCGTATAGTTCGATTGGGAAGGTGAAGAAGAAAATTTTATGTATCTCTGTGCACAAATATCTATCCAACCACTGTTTTTTCGTCAAGCGTGGATTTCTGTTTTCTTGTGCCGAAAATTCGTGGATATTTATATCCAACCACTTCTGAATTTCTTTCTTTGTTGGATTCTAGTGATGCGATATCACACATATCTTTATTCAGATCCATGTCCTAACAACGAAACCATTTGTTGGCTTAGTGGGTCCTGACCCAGGTGCAGAGTTAGTTGAGCCAAACAAATCCCTACACTACTGGCCCTTTTGGCATCAATCCGTGGAGCGCAGATTGAAGTCTCACTCGAAGTAGTATGGGGGGATGTTGGAACCAAGTTTCCGCATGCAGAGATTAGCGTGATGTCGTTTTATTCCCTAATTTGTCTTCGCACAGATTGATAAGCCTTTAAGGCTTATCGATACAATTTCCTTGAATCGGCCTCTAGATCCCCGCAAAGGTCTATGACTGGCTTTTGTGGACCCGAAAAGGATAATCAGCCACTTACACGCATCGAAGACTACTCTTAACCCAGGAATTATTCAGACCTGCTTAAGTGTTGGATAACTTTAACATGCAATAGTATAATCTTTGTGTAAACACTTAATGTCAATTGTGTTCATATAACAATATAAACCATGTAAAGTCGCGCATTAATACATCGTTATTTCATACAATCATTATTTATCACATCATAAAGCGCATTCATACATAACAGAAGTAAACGGATAAACACAAGAATTCCAATAATGATCTTCTTTATTGATAATCAGTTCAGCTTACAGACTCAAGACTTTCTTGCGCACTTAGCTGCAAGGGTCCACGCACTTAGCTATGGACTCTATGCCTTTGTGCACACAACAACAAAGCCTCTTATTTCCTAAGACTTCTATGATATTTCCTTATATTTACCCATTACATTCATCTTCATCATTTTCTATCTCCTTAGACATCCCTAAAACACATCCCTTAGATATTTCTTCAAAAAGCTGACTTAACTTATAGAAAAGAGGGTAAAAACCCTTTTTGACTCTTTAATTATCTACATACTCTATGACCACAATTTGCGGAGACTTTACATTTTGTACATCAAAACTTGGTCTTTTGTTCCAAAACCTGGGATTTGCCCCAAAAATTGACTTAGGGGACCCCATCCCAACAGGTGTCTTTTCAGAAATATTTGGCCTACCTCGACCTTTAAATTTATGCCTACCTCTACTCACGCAAATCCTAAAAAAGAAAAAGGAAAACTCAAGTAAGAAAATAGAAATCAAACCAGACTATGAGCTCTTGGTGCTACTAGGATCCTGCCATCAACAAGCTATTTTTTCACCCTCTTAGCTCAAAAAAAAAATTGGTAATTAGAAGAGAAAGAAACATGCTTATACCAATGAGAGAAGGGTTTGTGGGACTCACCAAAGTAGTCGCATGGGTTCTTACCTTCTATCTTACCTTCCCACTTCTCCAAGTCTTAAATGTTGGAGAATCAATGAACAAATTCTAACCACCAATGTTCTAATCTCTTGAGCGCCTCCTCGGCAACGATTTGAAAATGTTAGGTGAATTTAATTTCATTAGATTGTGAAAATTATTTTTTCAATTCGAGAGCATAAGCTTTGAGACCCTACATTATATGTGCAGAGATGTAAACATAGATGGAGCTACTATCCTACCACTATATCAGGAAATTCGATATAGGAGTCAAATAATTGGTTGTCATATTGTTATGAAACCAGCTCACAAAAAGATAGAAAATATAGTTGAACGCCTTAGAATTCAACCTCTTCGAGGGGGCAACCTCCTTTACATTACACACATGAATAATTCTTACATGATTCAAATGACAAAACCTCCTTTCTATATATAGGAGTCTAAGGGGTCACAATATAACCAAGCCGACCTAACAATAATAACATAAAGGCACAAAAATAACAATGGAGAGATTCTATGGGGCACAATAATAACAATATGGGGACAATAGGGGCACAACAATATTAATAAGGGATACAATTACAATATTGATGAGGGCATCACTAGTATTGTAGGGACCTAACATGCCCCTCTCCTTCAAAAAAGTGTTGTCCTCAATGCTTGAGTAGTTCTGGATGCTTCTGTATAAAATTCTCATCCTCCCATGTGGAATCTTCAGCGGATAAGTTCTTCCACTTGATGAGATACTCTAAAATGGATCGATTCGTAGTTGTCAAGTTCTTGTTTCTATGACTACTTCCGGTTCCAATATAAGTTTTCCTTCCTCGTCAAGTTCTGGAAATATTGTTTGAACCGGGAGCTTGTCGCCTATAACCTTCTTTAAACATGAAACATGGAAAAATGGGTGCACTCGAGAAGCTACAGGAAGCTCCAATTTGTATGCCATAGTACCAATATTTTGCAACACCTTGTACGGACCATAATACTTTGGTGAAAATTTGTTATCCTTCTTCACTTGCTTGAGGGACATTTGTTTATATGGTTGTAGCCGTAGGAATACCCAATCACCTACATCAAAACTTCTTTCACTCCGATGTTGATCTGCCTGTTGTTTCATTCTATTTTGTGCCAACACGAGGTTATCCTTTAAGAGTTTGAGGACTTGTTGTTGATGTTCGATGTGATGTTCCACTGCCTGAAACTTAGAATTTTCTTCTTAAATATGATGTGATGGATGGTGGTTGATACCCATAAAGTGCCATAAATGGGGTCATTTTTGTTGCTGTATGGA